>JAZHYW010057528.1:0-10862 GCA_037355805.1 Ixodes ricinus | reverse complement strand
CACTCTAAGAAAAAATGGAGGAAAAAGGTAGCAACGGCGCGTCTTCCTCCCTCCTACTGGCGCGCCCCCAAACGGACACGAGAAAAAGGGAGGAACGAAACGTTTTTCTCCTTCTCCATGCCGACGGGAGAAAGCTTTCGCCCTCCCAACTTATATTCTTTCGGTTTCGTTTTTCGAGCACGTCGCGCACGTTGTTTAAGAAAAGTTGTTGAGTTGATTGAGCTTCAGCGGCAACGAAGGCCGCCGTTAATTCCGTCTTCTAGTCCAAACGTGCAGAACATTTCGGTTGCATTGATGTTTTTATCACTAATTTTATCAAACGAGCAAACGAAGCCGCTAAAAACAGCGACGTTCCGGAGCAGTGCCAGCAGAGCTACGTACACTGGGTAAGATCGCCGTCTCGCCGTCTCCGGATTGCTCAACCCACGCCGGCCCACACGGAACTGCAGTAGCGGAACCACGCGGATCTGTGTCGACGTTTTCGACGTTATGGAAATCGCAGGAACTGCGTCCAAGACCGGCAGGATTTGCTGCCGGCTGCCTGGGTGCCTTCCGTGCTGAGTTCGGTTCTGTTTTCCGATGCCGAGTGCCAACCGGCAATCAACGTGGCTTTGTATTTCTGCGTGTCAGCAACATAGCAGCAACATCGTGATGGCAGTGTTGTGCGTTGTGAACAGAAGACTGGAATTATCGCCGATGTGACCGTGTGTTCGCGTATCAGTGGTGTAACAAAGATGAGATGACGTAAACTGTCGGGCATTGATGCCGCTGGCCGAGCCGTGATCGGAGGGGCGGGGTGTCGCAGGTTGACATTCCGCTTCACATTAAAGAGTTTAAGACCACTTGAGGGATTAGGTGCAATCGGTCGACGTGCGGATAGTCATGCTGGAACGCTGGTCTGAACAGTAAGCTCCTATCGTACTGTGGCCAATGTGACTGTCGGTTGTCTTCTCCCCGA
This sequence comes from Ixodes ricinus, assembly GCA_037355805.1. Lineage (NCBI taxonomy): Eukaryota > Metazoa > Arthropoda > Arachnida > Ixodida > Ixodidae > Ixodes > Ixodes ricinus. Next base: position 9,904 of record JAZHYW010057528.1, on the reverse strand, counting down.
GAGTGATTGCGCTCTATGGAAAGGACTAAAAGGTACGAAATTATGACGGAAAGCACATATATACAGTGTGGAATTTCAGCATTAAAAAAGAATGGTAGGTAAAATCGAAAAAAAAGAGCTACCCTTTATTTTGCTGGTTAAATATACTACAGTTCCTGGAGAAACTGCCCTCCAAGTGGCGCGCTGGGATGAGCGCTAGAAGTTTTCGAGCTCGCCACGGTGTAGCTCCGTACACTTAACACCTGCCGCAAGTCGCGGCTTTGACTGCATTCAAGTCGATCGAAAAGCGATTTCTCTGCCCGTGAAGCATCACTTCCAGCTGAGTGAATATCCGCTCTACAGAGATTAATTCAAACGGCAATTGAAGCCGTGCGCGAACAGCACAAATAGAAAAACAAACTACAATAGAAATACCGGCTACGACGTGCCGTGCGGGGAAACAAACTCATGGCTTTGAGCCGCATTGGAGCGGCTGGATTTATTAACTTTCAAATAATTACGGCATGATCGAGCGTTTACTTCTTAATAAGAGATTCATCCCCTGAGCCATTCGAAATATTCTCAGTGGTATTACATTGCTGGGAAAAGATCAACATGCTGGGAATATTTTTTATTGCTTATGGAGTCACCGAAAAGTTCCGTACGTTCAAAACGACCAGTATAAAAGACGGAAACGCAGAGCTCGGGTGCAGTGTTCGGGTTAGTGTGCCGTTGTGCTGACGATTGTATGCCGTTGTGTTGACGTTTGTATGTGCAATGTGTGCGTGTATGGCAATGTATGTTCACCTGATGCTTGTAGTATGCGTAATGTGTATAAAGTAGAGGTGCTGAATGCGCAAACGAGCCTGAGCAAAATAAATATTATTTTTTGTAGAACATGAATTAGGGGGTACCTAGCGCCACCTAGTTTAGCTACTTGCACTTACTTTGCTTGACTCTGCCATCTGGTGGCAAGCGATTTAACCTTCTTTCACGCTACGCTGTAAACAACGGCTTCGAGTTTGTTCTTTTGAGAGCGGCTTTTGGTTTCGCGGATTGGTTTGCCATTCCTCCGTGATGTGCGGTTGGCGAAAGAATTGTGACTCGAGGAACAGCAAAGGTAAGACGTGAAGTGCGCGAAGTAACTGGGTCACTGGGTATCGGTTGTCTCCGTTTAACATCGCAGTGCTGAGGACGAGAGACTAAGTAGCTGCTTTCGAAACGCAAGTTTCTGTACCTGCGGGGGAACCTGGCTTCGGAAATAAACACAGTTCGCGGAAAGCTCGTGTTACGCTTTTATTTGCTGCTCCTTTCGTCCCGTACAAGAGACGTAGCGTCCTCGTTAAGCCTTATTGAGCTCGATTTGCTCGATTCAGGGCCGCCATAATGAGATGCAGGCGACGGAGGAACTATTTGCTCCCCTGCTTCAGGGACGAAGGGTGCTCCCTTTCTGAAGGAACATAGGTTACAAGTCCCTACTTACTGCGTGGTCCACATTAAAGATTCCAGGCTAGCGGTTGTACTGCACTGGTTAAATTCCTCGTCTGCAGCTGACACGAAAGACGCCCATTGAGGCCGACTAACTTCCGGCTGTACACACATACAAGCACGCAACATCATTTTATCTGTCTACCAACGACAAAAAAAAAAGTTAATTCTTCGAGAAAATTGAACCGTAAGGTATGGGCCAGAGTTCCGACCTAACTTAAACAGAACGATTGACAAGCATTTTGAGAAGGAATACACAAAAAGATGGAAAGGAGGTCGTATAGATATAATGATCTCACAGAAAGCTGGAATTGATGGATGGATGGCAGAAGCCTTTCCCTTGCATCGGGCGGTAGCTACCGCCATCCAGCCTACTTTTTATTTCTTTTTCTTTTCTTCCAGGCGATTGGGCGTTTGGGTAAGAACAATGCTGCGCACAGTCTACGCGGTATCAACACAATCCACGAACGCACAATCGTGTGAATATAGCCGTATACCGAGATATTCCTCAAGATTAAAAATCACTAACGAATACAGTCAAACGCCTGTATAACGAAGCGTGTGGGACCACGAAAATTCTTCGTTATACACGTCACGTCGTTATATCCGCCGCGCACTTTAATGACCCCAATAAAGCAGATGTACTTACAGGCTACTAAAGCGTTGTACAGGCTATTTCGTAGTAGAGGCGTTCATTGTAGCAGCGCTTGACTGTATAGCGTACAGACAGATCAACCAGAGTTCGGAGTAGAGGGCAAAACACATATCGGGTAACGGCGGAAAGTATCGAGTTGTCTAAACAAAAATGGGCTAACCAAGTAGAACGAGCGCTTCACGCGTCCGGTAAATTTAACGGGCACATCGAAACTGGGGCTGGGCCCACCCCAGGAAAACGATGTCCAAGGACAGGCTGAAGACATCGGGGGGAAAAGGAAGAGTGAATGAAGGAACAGGAGAGCGAGGAAAGGCTCCAAGATAAACTGGCTAAGTCTCCGCGAAAAGCAAACGAAGAACGGCCGGGTTGGCCCGTGGCTGCAAAGTCCAATGACGTCCCCTTCCGTTCTAAGCAGACGGATTCGTTCAAGCCTTCACCAAGATTCTTCTCCGACACATCCTCTGCCAAGAAGAAGAAAAAAGAGCCTGCATCACAAAGAAAGAAAGATCCACCGCGGGAGAATATATATACATTCCTCTACACACGCTTCGTCCCTCCCTCTCTCGCCTTCGACGGCTCCAGCCAACGCTCCAACACAAACAGCTGTGACCCTTTGTTGTTTGGGAACGGAGAGGTGAGTAGACGGCCCGCGCCCCTGGAGTCTGGAAGCTCCCCAGCTAGCCAGAGAAGCGAGCCAAACAGCGCGGCCACACGACAGGGCCGAGTCAAGCCCAGTCAAGCCGACCCAGGTCAACTCACCGAGCCAAAAACAAGACAGGGGAAGAGAGGCAGCCCGGTAGCCTTTGAATTCACGTTCAGCTTGCGGGAAACGGGGAAGAATAACAGGTTATTCCGAAGTAGGTTATCCGGAAACAAAGATAAAATAAATAAATTTTATTATTACTAAGCGCGAGGCAAGGTTGAGTAAAACCATAGCCTCCTCTATACTGACAGCCTGGCAGATCGTCACGTGACGCGGCCGCCCAACGACCGCTAGAGCGGCAGACAATGGATGGATGGATGGATGAATACGCCTGAGCCCTTTGGATCGGGCGGTAGCTTGCGCCACCTAGTCATGCAACGGGCGCCCCGCTGCGGCGAGACGCCGAAACACACTCGTCCCGAGCGATGCAATGTCCGCTCGTGCTTCTCGCGTTCCTCAGGCTACCGCTTACTTTTCTCGTCGGGTTTGAAAACCATGTTTCGGGTCCTCGCCGCTGCAAAAGCTGTGCGCTGAATACCAGACTCTTCAAGAAATGCTATATCGTTTTTTTTCTTCTCACTTATGGAATCGGATTACAATGAAATAAAATAGTGAGGCATGTGAGCCATTCCACTCTGTGAAGGTGGTTGGCCAGCCAAGCTGTAGAGCTCCACCACAAATTATTCTCCAAGAGACACACAAAATCACTTCACCAAATGTTCATTTACAGTATATACAGATAATTTTGAAACGGTAGTGATGATTGCTTTGTGATCACTATGATACACACATAATGGGTTCCAGTAGTGTATATCATGTGGTGAGATTCTTTTGTTAAATTTAAATCTGTACATATAATGCTTTACATATATAAAAACTGCTGCTTTTATATATGTAAGCAGTGAAGTCACCCGACTCGAGCGGGAGAAGGCCCATTGTTCTCGGATGTATCTCCTTTATCACACGTTTCGACGCATTTCCTTATCAAAATGCATATCAAGGTGACGGGGCGTATATGCCTTTCCATGCAAGGGAGCGCTTTTACAGGCAATTTTCTTTCTCCACACGGATACCAAAAATGCCTGCAACCCTAGCTATACACAGCTTCGCTGTAATAAAATAATGCTACGAAGAAAAGGAAGACAGGCTGTTGCGGGTACCGTGGCAGTGAATCGAATAAACGTCTCGTATCCATCTCCAAAAACGACGTGACATCCTTTGTTGGAGGTGTGGGGTAACGTGATTGCTACAGAGGTTCGGGGTGGGGTTTAGGGGACTCGGGGAATGTTATATCTTCCTAAAGTGGTGCTCAGTTTTGGCAGCTGGTTAGAGACGTCTTGCTCCTTAATCGAGATCAGTAACTGTTTCAGACAATCAAGGCCACAGCGATCCAGCAGAACAAGAAGCCACTTTCACCTTCCTATGCCGAGCCACGTGCGAACCAAACCTGGCTCCAGCCAGCTACGTCAAGTCACTTTTCTTTTTTTTTTTTACATTGTCATTTATTGCGTAAATGAGCCAGAGAAATCCAGACTGGAAGTCGGTTCTAGCCCAGCCACGTCAAGTCACTTGTTTTACACCTTCACTCACTGTGTAAACAAGCCAAACGAATTCGGACTTCGCCGAGCCAAGCCCAATCATTAAGCCTGAAAACGGGATCGCACCGAAGCAAGCCAAGACCTTGTTTATCTATTTCGAACACGGCGCTACAGCAGCCATTTTTTTCGCAGACGGCCAAAAAGCCCGCGAAGAGGAGAAAGTACAAAGAGAGAAAGCGAGCAAACACGACGTTTTCGCAGACGACGGGAAAAGCCGGTTCCGTTTCGTCTGCCTCCGCCTTTTCGCTCGGCGGCACGCAGCCGGCGTTCTCGGCGTTCTTGACACTGGGCGGCCCAGCCTGGCGCTCCTGCCGTCCTTTTCGTTCTCGCGTCCCTCGCCGCCAGCCAGGCAATCGCCGTAATGCCTTGCGCAACACGCGAGCCCGGAGGAACCTTCTTTTTAACTGCTTCCAAATTTGGGACAGCCCGTCGTCCTCTCAGAGGAGGAGGGGACGCCGCCGAGGCGCGCGCCGCTACGGTACGCGCGCTCCTATTAAAGCTCGTTGAGCGCTGCCGGAGACCGCACGAACGTGTCGTTTAATTGGAACGGAGTAAAAGCAACCCAGTCTACTGCCCTCCTCTTCTCGTCACATACGAGTCTGTCTTCAAGGTCAATTATCCACTCTTATCGATATGACACGCGTATCGACTCTACTCTCCGAACTGAACTGTGCTTGACGCCATTTGCCCAGTGTGTTTCCAGGCGGATGACTAACTGCGCCAGTTGTCCCTGGCAAAATATCGCGGAAGCGAGCGTTCTTCCATTTTGCTTTCCAATGTTCCGAGTATGAAGCCTTTTCCAAGCCACACAGCGTCGCCACAAGGTACCTAGCTATTCTTTTTTTTTTTTTTCAAGCTCCAACGTTAACGAAAAAAAAAAAAGATAACGCCTCCCAGATCGTTGCACACTGCACGCAACACAAAACAGACGACGCCGAGAGGAGCCCAAATGCCACCACAACGTGGGGACGCTGTTGAGTCGGGTTGAGTGTACATGCACGACGCGCCTCTTCCATCGCGAAGCAAGCAAGTACATTGCATACAATATAAAACGTAGGAAAAAAAATTATTTTAATCGAGAAAAGGGTTAAGAATATCAAAGAGAGGTCGCGTTCAACGGCAGTAGTGCCGCCAGTCTTGAGGGACCCGAAATCCCATACCCATACCACTTAGAAGACGAGGCCCCTACAGCGTCATCACTAGTGAATCCACGCAGCACGGCCGATCTTGCGTCCGCGTCGCCGCAAACGCGTCTTGCAGCCTCTCAACACCAGAATAGACGGCCGACGCCAAAAGACGTCTGCTGCTTTGCCCCGTACTCTTATCGAGCTCCAGCGTGTTTGCCGCTTCGGACGGCTCGGGGATTCGTACACCGACGATGACGAAGTGAGCACGCCTCGTCTGGCCTCGTCTTCTCAGTGGTATATTGTCGTAACAGACAGGTGCAAACCGTCGTCTGCCGAACGAAAAAAAAAAAAAAGGAGAGAAAACTCCGTCGAACGGCGCCGGAAAGACGACTGCCCCGACGCCAAGCCTTTTCCGTCCGACGGTTTGTTTACGCCGGGGAGCGGGGCGCCAGTCTGCCGCCATCCTTCTCCAGGGTGGCTCCCCTGGGCGGCGCACCACAGGTACAACGACACACCACTCCAAGAACCCGTTCTCGGTCTAATTGGAAGAAAGAGACGCCACCGTCGTCGGAGGCCCACACCAGTTGACATCCATCCATCCAACCGACCCGTCCATCGATACATCCGCCTCAACCATGGTGTTAGCACACGCAGAACTAGCAGGCGCGGTCCGACCAAATCGCGTAATAGCGTCAAAACAAAAATCGCTTTTTCTACACAGTTTATTTTTGGATGGCGCCTGGTGTCTGCCCAGTGCATGAGACGTTTCAAAAGCGAAGAGTGCGCGTGCACAGCTGTGATCGGCGCTCAAGGTTCGCCAGCGTCCGTGCGCTCATAGTTTGACTGCATATACAGTGAAACCCGTTTAGAACGAACCCACGTACACCGAATTATTGTTGATATCGAACTCACGACAAACTTAGATAAAAATGCATGTAAAAAGTACTTTTATAACATTGTTTTTGCTTAATTTTGCGATACCTTCATTTTCTTGTACTCACACAACCAAAGAAACTTTGGTATTGAGACTTCACTTTGTGGACTACGAGGTCTATTTTAGCCTAAATTGCGCGATTTTTTGTTTACCAACTCCTTTGATGTACCTGATTATGGTCGGTTGCGAAACGCCTTATCGAGCAGACTTGGACGTAGTTCAACTACTCTACTCAAACTACTGTAGTTTAACTACTTTTCCGAGTAACTTGGTAACTTTCAATTACAACTTTATTTGGGTAATTAGTAGTTTAATTTAACTACCTTTTTCACGTAACTTCTACTCAAATTACTAACTACTTTCGAAATCTAGTGCTAATTTTGATCATCACAAAAGTTTGAGCGCGGAAATATATAAGGCGCCGGCAGATGGGGATTCCCGAACAAGATGCCCCCTCACATTCCGTTCCCACGCACTTATGTTCGGCAGCCGTAGAAACTGCATCACAGGTGTCCTTGGGCCAAGGTGGCGACGAGCAGCCAAAACATAACACCGGCGCGCACAAACGCAGGAAGAGATGCTTAACAAGCCTTGGTCGGGTATTGACCTAATCCGGTAATGCACGCAGGCGCCACGCGTCTAGCTGTAACAGTGAAAGGCAGGGAGACTCCAAGGATTGTTGTGGTTTTCGTGTTGTTTGTCTTTAGTGCGTTCTGCCTCAAGCGGTTTGGAGGTTTCATGGGAGGCGCCACTGGATTGACCTCGCAGCTGGGCGCCTGTTCCCATGGTCGCCTCGTCGTCGACGCATACACCCTTGCAAAGCCGGACTCCCCGCGCGCAAACGCAGACACGGATAATCCGTTCATGGGAGCACGTTCCCGCTTCCAGCTGCAACTGTACGAGCGACGATTCTTGTTCACGTAATCCTTCGAGTCCTTCCGACCTTCCACGCCAGGGAGACCTCCTCTTTGTTGAAAACGATTTGCTTGTCAGGTGTGTCAGGCGCGTCAGGATACCGTAGTCACCGGCGAGGATTGAGAGTCACCCTTGGGAGATCCATTTGTTGGACCCGGCGTCAGCGGCGAAGTATACTTCGTTTCATCTTCTGTTAAACCAAAACAATTTTTCTTTTCAGTAGCGTAGCACTAGCACTGCCCCGAGATAAGCAATCGTCCGGATGATCTCATCGTCGTGGCGAGAGACTTGGTCCCTTGACGGTCAGGTGCACTCGCTCAGCGTACTCTCCGAATGTCCTGGGATTAAAGAGGGGCCAGTCATAACAATCTTAACTTGCCGAAGAAAAAAATAAAAAAGGAGGAGAGTTTGTTATAAAAGACCCTCTAGCCGAGGGAAACCTCACATGTTTCGTCATGGACACCTAAGATGCCGACGCTGGCTTAAACGACCCTGCACAGCCTGTTTCTAAAAATTCAACGCTGCCGTTCCAACCAGCGCGTCGGTGGAACGTCCTTTTAGCTTGGCGGCGGACGTCTTGGTTCATCTGGCTCTCTCCGATAAAAACTTTGAAAGTCGATTGCTTCTGCGAGCGAATAAACTATTTTGTTTAAAACGCAAGCCATAAAATGACAGCATTTATTTTAGGCTCACAGGGTTTTTCACTGATCAAAAGTGCTGTTCATTTTGCTAACACAAAAATATAAAAAAGTAACTTCGAAAGTAACTTCAAAGTAACTCGCTACTTTTTACAGTAGTTAGTAGTTTACTCAATTACTATTACAAATGCGTAATTTCTACTCTACTCAAATTACTTTTGGCGTCGATACTCAGTAACTTAACTTAACTACCTTTTTTGAGTAACTTGTACTGTGTTGGGGTACAGGGAAGATTATCATCGTCTACGGCCATAGTCGATGGCACCAGTTTTCAGAAAAACAAACTGATGACGAGACTAACACGGGAATGTAAAGAAGCATATCGACAGCTTGATTAGCAATGTGCTGAATCGGTCAGAACAGATGAACTCACAAGTTTACTACTCACTGTTTGGTTTTCGAGGGCACCCAAACTTTAGTGAACTTCGCTGACTAAAAACGTATCGTGTAATGACGCAGATAATTGATATAAACAAGTAATATCTTCTCGGACTCTTTTTTGTTTTTGAATTCAGTAGAGCATGTTTTGACAGGCCGAGTAGGAAATTTCTTAAATTATCAACCCTGTTAAAGTACCTATAAGCAGCATTTTGCGATATTGGCCCTAGGAAATAAATAATTATTATATGAACATTTGCTTACTCAAGATAAAATATAAGTGAATGGCCCGTAAAATTAAATCTGGCATTTGTCTTCCAAAAATTGGCCAAATAAAATTAAAAGGCGCAGGAGGAGAAATACCTCGGAAAGTTTTGCTGAATTCTAGCGCTAGGCACGACTTCACGGACCTGTGTGAACAAATATTTATTTGTTTGATAAGATTCGCTTTGTAAATTTCGGCGTCGCCAGCCACCAAAAGTAAACCTCTATTCGCCATCGACAATCCTGAACTCAAGTGATTGTTTCGCAGACGGCTCTTTTTTTCTTTTTTTTTTCGGCGTCAAATATTGCGGATTCCAGGTTCTAGCAAAAAATAAAACAACGTACGCAAAGAAAAAGCGTCGTCATTATCGCTTATGCGTCATACCCAAACCGCGTTTTGGATTTGCAAACAGAAACGACGTTATTTCTTAGTGCACTTTTTTCTAAAACTCGCTACTGTTAAGCGCCTATGTCAGTTTCTTACGCGGGAAGTCCCAACCTTTGTGTTAAAAAAAATTAAGTGTATTGAACTGGTTATTTAAATATAATCAATAAATCACTTAAATGACCTTCGAAATGGGAGCGAGCACGGTATACAATTTCTTAAACTTCATAAGTGCGAAAAAAGATTGAGAACCTCCTACACATGTAGGTGTCATATTATGAACAAATAAATCGCCTGATGTTGACGTACCATCACTTCTAGCCTCAGATAAAATACAAGTTAAACGTTCGTTGTTTATCTGCTCCGCGAGTTTCCTCACATAATCAAAAGAAGCTATTTTCAATATATTATGATTGCAAAGAACGATACTTTCGGGAAATACAGATAGTCTCCTTGCGCTGACTATTCTTGACGCCTTCCGATCCTAAATGTGCGATATAAATATGGGCGCTTGTTACTGAGAATGTTCCGCCACTGTTAGTAAACAAACCTCAGTTGTCATAAGGACATCTGAGCCCTCGAGATGTCTTAATCGTCGAGTAGACGTATCGGACTACAGTTTCCGAGGTAAGGCAAAAAGAGCGGCGAAACGCGACGAAAAATACGAATACAACGCATCCGCCAAGGCGCGGAGGGGAGAGCGGAGCAGCAAGTTGAAGCAACCCAATGGCTGCCGCGTCACGTGATTCCAAGATGGCAGCGCCCATGCCGAGGAGGGTG
>JAZHYW010057527.1:0-11401 GCA_037355805.1 Ixodes ricinus | reverse complement strand
CCATATACAAGAAACCCCAAAATCCCATAAACGCTTTAAAAAAAAAAAAAAAAAAAAAAAAAGAAGCTTAGTCTTTTCACTTTTGTGAAGAAGGAAGACCAGCGGAGCTGTACTCGATACACTGTGTGCTTCTTCTTCGTCGTCGTCTGTTTTTCGAGCTGTTTCCTACGATGAATTCTCACCAACGTGCCAAACTATCCATTCTTCTATTATAGCTGGGAAGGTTGCCGCCGTCTACGAGCGACGGCGGACACCATACTGGTTGTGTGCTTGCCGCCGTCGCTTATAGATGGCGGCAGCTGTCCAGGTAGGTTTGCGTCGACATACACGGACACGATCCTGGGGAACCCTAGCCCCAGAGCCTTCTATACTGGGAGAGTTCGGCGGTGGGGAGGGGCTTACGTCCGGCTAGATTTAGCCGATTTAGCTTTGCTCCGGGTCCACCATGTTGTGCCGCCGAGCGAGTGGGGCTTCGTTGACGCGCGCTGATGCTCGGAGAGTTTTTGGCGCTCGCGTGTTTCTTAACGTTACGAGAAGGTTGAAAAAGATGCATTTATGATGCAGTGCTTTATCCGTGTAAGCGTGAGTAAAAATAACAATAAAACTGCAACCCAATAATGAACGGCGGCCGTTCATAAACGGGCCGAAAACCGTGATATTTTTTAGCGTTCGGCGGCATCCTAAGTGTTTCAGAGCGACCAAATTGTTGCTTTGAACACTCAATGAGAGTTTGTACTACCTCGCGAGCTTTTTGTAGCGTTGTGGCACGCAAATTTGATGTATGCATTTCTGGAGGCGATCCCCTTTTTTAACAAGCGGGTGTGCATTTTTTTTTTTCAGTTTTTATGCAGGCAAATAATTTTGCGTGGCTCGAATCCAGTACTTATCATATCGCTGGACATAATTACAAAGTGTCTGAAGAAAATGGGGTGCTACAGTGCCGTGGACTGCTCGAACAGCGCAAGAAAAGGTTCTAAAATGTACCGATTCCCGCAAGGGAAAGAAAACCGCCCGAGAAGCAAAATCTGGGAGGCCAGAATGAAAAGGGCTAACTGGAAGCCGACCTCGAGTTCTCGCCTCTGCGAGGTAAGTTTATTCCGTTTATAAGCTATACTTCACTTCACCTTATTTGCGAGCGCAGCCGAAGCCAGAAGCGCGAGCATACAGCGTGAAGCAACGCCCGCACTGCACGAGCCCGCGTGCGAGTCAGGAACGTGCAAATCGTTGGGTTCGCGCTCCTAGCTTTGACTTCGCTCGCACCTAAGGTGAAACGGAGTATAGCTTATAAACGGAATAAACTTACCTCACAGAGGCGAGAACTCGAGGTCGGCCTCCAGTTAGCCCTCTTCATTCTGGCCTCCCAGATTTTGCTTCTCGGGCGGTTTTCTTTCTCTTGCGGGAATCGGTACATTTTAGAACCTTTTCTTGCGCTGTTCGAGCAGTCCACGGCACTGTAGCACCCCATTTTCTTCAGGCGTATCGTCTGACGTGCTCAACAACCATTTCCGTCCGTGTCTTTCGCTCTAGGCTGGCTCTATCGAGAGTTCTACGCTACGTGTCTGCTACGGGCAGCGAGTAGGCGCGAGACTGGAAGGCACATCATGGCGGAACAGAAGATCGGAGCGCGACGCGCCTAGTTGCCAGACTGCTCGGGCGTTGTTGCCAGACTGGCGGCTGGATCAATAGACCGCCGAACTCTCCCAGTATAAAAGGCTCTGCCTAGCCCTTAACAGCTCCGCTGTAAAGGTTATTTAAGACACAAATATGGTCGCCATTTCTTTGGCAAGAAGCGTGTGCTTGGATCCAAGTCAACGCCGAACAGTCGAGCTCTAACGCGTAAGCTGGCCCTGGAGATGATAATCTATCCTAAACAAACGAATAGATGCAGATAATAAAAGAGCGCACCACACACTGCTCCCGTCTTCCAGCTGGGAGAAAGTGGAGACAGACAGGGAAAGGTCCTTTCATTCCTTTCACTTTGGATGAGCGAACGCGAGGACAGTAGGCGACATCCTTACCAGCGTTCGTTCTGCTAAAGTGGAGAGGAGGAGTTTCCCCTGAACCAGTCACCGGCTGTGACTTCATTCTTTGACGACTGTCGCGTATTTACTCCTGCGGGGAGTCAAGACCTAAATTCGTTCGATGCTTATTTGAAAAAAAATCGCAGCTATATAATCATAATCGTAATAATAAAAATAAGAGTAGAAAAAGTTCACCAATCGCGGGGCAAGCAGACTGTCCACAATAGACCGGCATCCGCCGTCTTCCCTCACATCTAGCACGCGGGGAAAAAAGTACGTACTCAAAAAATGGAGCGCCTAGTACTGATAAAACTAGGTTCGTTTCAAAAGGCCCGGGGGTAGGGAAAACACCTGCGCGAGGCATCGGGGCTGCCCCGGAGAAAGTAGCCCTCAGTTGAATGCGTTGAGCCGGGCCGCGCCCCGCGAAAAAAAGTCATATGAATAGACGACGTCTCTTTCTCTCTCCCCTTTCTCACCCTCGTCCTCCCTTACCCAGGCAACCACGAGCTGTGGCGTTCAATAGACAAAAGACCTGTCACGACGGTTTTGCCCGAGTTTCGCGCGGAAATCCAAAATCGATATCGAAAACGTACGAAAACAGGATAGCACGGCCAAATCGCGCGATCCAAATTTAGCCAGAGGGCTTACCGGCAAATTTATGTCACGTGACGTTGTCGTGTGACGTCAAGGCAGCACGTGACACCGTAATGCCACAGGACCTAACGTCACATCACCTTGTCACATGACCGAATGGCCCATAGTAACGCCAAGCACGTGACTACGGCGGCCCCAACCCCAAAAGCCCTACTGTCAAGACACGTCAGGAACCGATATTTACGAGAAATCTTCTAATCGACTATCGCTTCTAATCACGAAATTGCGATTATTTTATCGTTTTACAGCGGACCTGTTAAGGGCTAGTTTCCCTAGTATCGTGTCCGTCAGCAAACACATGATGACACGAAACTCTGGACAGCTACCGCCATCTATGAGCCACGACGGCAACCAGACAACCGCTTGCCGGTTGTCTGGTTGCCGTCGTGGCTCATAGATGGCGGCAACCTTTCGAGCCTTTCCACCCTGCATGGCTTGCCGACTTGCGGCCGCCCATTACTTCATTCCCACCATAGTACAGCTTCGCTGGGCTTCCTTCTTCACCAGAGTGAAAAGGCTGAACGTTTTTTCTCTAGTTACATTCGAATATGAAAATCGACTGCTTTTTAGTGGTAGTCAAACTACTACTGAACAACACATTTCGCAAACTTCGAAGCCACAGGGAGGTTGCATTTAGTAGAACAGGATTTAAAAACGCCACGACGACGACTAACCTGAATTATAACGAGACCGAGATAAAGTAAAAAAGATGAGTTTTTTGTTGTTTACTTTTTTTATTATCGTTTACTACCAATAGGCGTCGAGTAATAAGGATGATCTAGTCGAAGTCTAACACGCAACCAATCATTAAAGTTTCTCCACACCAAGAAAAAAAATAAGATGAGATAGTAGCGGAAGTACGCAGGCGAGCTCAGGTTAGGAAACAATAGGGAGTTTTCGTAGATCGTTTTTGCCGTCCCGCAACGCTCTCCGCAACCCGCTACGATACCCGGAACTCTACAGTCAAGGCCATGGGCGCGCAGGCGCAGTAGCGGCTTTTTCGTTGCGGAGGGCTTACCGGAGGGCGAAACGCGGTCTACGAAAATTCCCAATTATACAATGTTTCCGTGCGTCGATGGATTTGCATCACAACTTTTACAGCGGAGCTGTTTAAGGGCTAGTTTCCCCAGGATCGTGTCCCCCGCAAAGAAATGAAGACACCGAACTCTGGACACCTACCGCCATCTATGAACAACGGCGGCAAGCCACGTATCTGGTTGCCGCCGTCGCTCATAGATGGCCGCAGCCTTTCCACTCTGGCTTGCCGACTTGCGGCCGGCCATTATACTTTCCATTGCGCAGCTCCGCTGGTCTTCCTTCTTCACCAAAGTGGAAAAGCTGAAAGTTGTTTTTTTGCGCTTTTTTTGTGTTTAATTTTACAGGTCGTTTTTCATCATTCAACACAACTCTGAGAGGCTCTTTCGAAAACGCGCTTGTCACTCTCAAGTAGCGCTCGAGCCAACAACAATATCCCTCACCAAACATTTTTTTTTTTCGGGAACCGCGCGGAAGGTTAAGATTTCAAGCAACCAACAGCGTGCAGGTGCTAGCGTTGCGCGTGACCTTATCGACGAAACAATGGGATGTCTCTGACGCGAACCAAAGCGAAGGCAAGGCATTCCCCGGAAATGTCAGTCTCGAGCGACACGCAAATGCGTACATTACTCCGTTCACCCCTAAGCTGGAAGTGCGGTGGAAGCTACACGCTCGCCGGACATCATCAAGCGCCTGCCCTTCATCTGTAAAAGTTTTTGGTTTGTTGTATTTACGACGACGTAAGAACTCTCCGCCTTTGGCAAGAAGAAGAGGAAGCAAGAAGCCTCTCGCAACGAGTCCAACCGGCATCCATGCATCATCCTCCCGGTCTCTGACGGAAGACGCCCTGAAGGCTGCGGTCACTCTGCTTAAAGGTCGTCCAAAAAAAAAATGTTATGGCCCGAGGGAAACAACATAACGTCGCTACTCCCCACGCTCCCGTTAATACCCCTAATTAAAAAAATAAAAAAAGATTCACCAGATCCGAAGAGTCATCGGTACTCTCCGTCTAACAAACTGGTCACCGAGCTCGCTCATCGTTAAACAACTAGACTATCTTCTAGCCCGCTCCTCTTCAATTTTAGCCTAAGCTGTGAGAAGCAGCGTGATAGTTGCTGCATAAGAAGGGATGTCGCGAGCTTTCGTCATACAGGATGTTCGGTGAACCTTCGAACTTGCGGCAAAATTCGACGAGGTTCGACTTTTTTAATTTCCCGAAATAAAAGAACAATAGCCCGCATTAAATTTAAGAGAGTAATCACCGATGGTATAAAAGTACAACAGCAAACGTAAAATGTACTTGAACCGTAAAAATGGTGCACCCCTTTACCAAGCAGACAGCATTTTTTTTTTAAATTTACGTGCAAACGCATAAAGTCTACCTTACAAAAAAAATAGACTGAGTTTCAATTGAAAGTGCTAAGGCTCACTCAATGAACCGTATTCAGTCTCAATTAAATTCAATTTGACTTTTCTAATAGGTCCTAATGAACCGTCCCAGGATATTGCTTCACTGGGCGCAATTGAATTTTAATTGCGACAATTGAATTTCAACGTAGGTATTTTAATAGAACTTTTGCTGTTGAGTTTCAATAAAAATATTACCAATTGGGTTTCAATAAATTTTTAAACGTGTTTCAATAGAATTTATTGCAACTGCGTTTAAAATTGCAACTGGTTAAGAATATTTTTCTATACTTCCTTAAAGCATGCAACATGGAAGGAAACAAAGCACATGGAGAAACGAACACAAACATCATAACTAAAGCACTCACAACCCACTAATCATTATCACTTGGCTACTGCCCACCGCCTTATACACCCTACATAAGAAAGATATTCATTTGGTGACCACCTAGGGCATTTATTAAGGTTTACGATTTTCTTCCTCTTGTGGAAGTCTCATAAATGATAAACAATGTTTCAGTCATTGGACTATATCGCCAATAGAAAAACATTGGTACAAGCAATAATCGTTTCGGTGCAGTAATCCCACAAACAATAAAAAACAAAGTCAATTGCATTCCTAATGGTAAATTCAATAGAATTGCTATTGAGTCTCTGTATTAAACTCAATTGCATTTCCTAATGAGTAAATTCAATAGGATCGATATTGAGTTTCTTATGACCAAACTCAATTGCATTCTAATAGGTAAAATCAAAAAAGAATACATATTGCATTTCTAATGAAGCAAACCCAATTTCATTTTTAATGAGCAATTTTCAAAAGAATATGTAACGAGATCTTAATGACCAAACTCAATTGCCTTCCTAATGAGTAAATTCAATTGAATCGATGTTGAGTTCTTATGAATTTAAACTCAGTTGCATTTCTAATGAGTAAATTCAATAGAATCGATATTGACTTTTTTTGAAGGTAAAACTCGATTGCATCCCTAATGGTAAATTCATTTGATTCATATTCAGGTTCTAATGATCGCTCAATTGCATTTCTAGTGAGTAAAGTCAATAGAATCGATATTGAGTTTCTTCTGATCCTTCTCAATTGCATTCCTAGCCAAGTGGGATTCAATAGAATCCAAATTGGGTTTTCTAATGATCAAACTCATTGAACATTGAGTTTATATTTAGTTTCAATTGACTCTATAGGAACACAATAGAAAGTCAATTGAAACTCAATGATCATTTTGTAAGGGTAGCTACTGCCGCGCTCTTGCCAAACTTCCCGAGTAGAGCTCGAAAAAATCGAACTTAGTCGCCCTCTGACCTCGGCGGGGTCGCGACACAGCGCGTTACTGCTGCGTCATCGACCAAAAGAACAATACCCCCGAGTCAGCAGCGCGTTATACTAACCTAGTCACCCAATCAATCCCCTCACACGCCTGCTATGCCTGGCAAACGTATCGCGTCAGCCCAAACTCAGTGCCGCCTACTCTCCCGCCCTCATCGACCCAAATGCGTTATCGGCGTTTATCAGGCGATGCGAGCAAAGGCAATCTTCGCGGAAACGAGTTCAACGAAAAAAGGAATACCGAAAGGGTGTCGTCGCAAATGCGGTAGTCCTTCTCGAGGGACGTCGATAACGCGGGACGTCGATAAACAATGTGGCCACATGAACCTAAGTTGTCTTAGTATTGCCCTCGGTATTTGAAAAAAAAACGATATTCGCAGTGAGACGACAACCCGGCAACAACGGATGACTTTCGATTGCGACCTCTGTTGTGTGACTCTCGCTAAGTGTAAAGGCCCGTTCACCTCTTGCGACCGAGTACGACCGAGAAGACCGAGACCGGTTTTTAAGCCTCTTGCGATCTCTTAGGACCGGATGCGCTACAGCGGAGCTGGTTTAAGAGATCGCCGGAGGCTTAAGACCGGTCTGGATGCTCTCTCCGGCATAAATAACGGTCGCAGAAGGCAAGCGCAAAGGCGAAATGCTTCGAGTCATTGCACATCTCGTTACCGCTCCGCAGCCAATCGGATTCCAGCATTCGCCGACAAGAACGCCTAAGGACCAATCGCAAAGCGTCCTGCGCTATTCCTCACGCAGTCGGGAGACTGGACACCCAAGCGGACCATAAACAGGAGTTCTGTTTCGTGCATGCGTCCCGAACGCGCTCAAATACTTGCGGTGAACACGCCTCAGAGATGGGACAAAATCGCCGTATACAGCCCCAAACAGAACCACCCCTTCCGCAGGCCTGTTTATGTACGCTTTACGATCGCCAATAGATTAATATTGTTATTGTTATTATTATTTATAGCGGAAAGTCCTACCGGTGGCGGCTAACGCGTTCTCGCTCTGTGCAGGGCAGCGGGTGACAGGAAGTACGTTATGAACACTCGGGCTATTTTCACTGCGCATTAATGTTTTCGCTTTGTTTTATTAATCTTTATGCACTTTTCCAGCGCCCAGAAGGTCGCCTCCGCATCGGTCCGCTCGCTGTACCTCGCATCGCGGAACAATGGCAGAGGTCAAAGTATCCTCGCAACCGCAATTATGCGGCGAAAAACCGCATCTCGACGGCGATTCTTAACCTCGCAAAACTGCGGAAGAAAAGCATCGAAGCCAATCGAAACGATCTGCGGAAAACGACCCGAGCGACCTGGCAAGGTCACTAACATAACGTGTTTGGTCGCGGAAACGAGGTACGCGCGGACGGGTATGGGTATGCGGAAGTCGCGTGGAAACCTCTCGTGCTCGAAAGCGCACGCGTCTCATTTCTTGGCGAAAGCCGCCGTTAACCTGCAGCGTACTGCAAGCTGAAGACACTGTCCGAGGCCTTCGCCAACACGACGCCGGTCATTGAAAAAACTGTCTAATGTTCGAAGGTATCGACAGCGGTAAACACGCTGAAAAACCGTATGTTGCCTGTATGCACGTAACGTGAGCCGTTGGACTTGCAAAAGACGCTGGCTTGCGCGTGTCATGCCGCGTAAAAAACGCAAAAAACAACCAACGGCAACGAAGAAGGTTGCTTGCATGTTGCAAGCCGGTTATCACGGGCGCGCAGACGCAGCCCGCCGACTTCAACAACGCGACACACGCATCCGTAATTGCCAATCAGCGTGCGGGGCGACGTCGTAGAGAGGAACGCCTGCCTTTACCTTCGATTCTAGGGTCGGACAGACGGGGCGCGAAAGGGTCCTTACTGCATGCGCTGAGTCATCATCCCTCAGCCCGATTCATCACTGACTCGTCTACGCAAACCTACGCACCGAGTTCATTTAGGCCTCGAACCTTCTCGGGGCTCGTTCGCCGCAGCCGCGTTTGACTGCGTTAAGACTGTTCGCGTCGATCTGTTGCTATGGTGACCTTACGACGAGCCAACGGGAGGCCGCACGGCCAACGCGGCAGCAACGCAGTCGACGCAACTGCGCGTGTGAACGGGCCTTCACAAACCGTTTTGTACTTCCCGATACGCGTTCGATGGGCCCCCTCTGGTACGAACTGCGCATGCGCTACCACAGAAACGCCAGCGCGTACTGCGCAGTGCCGTACCGTATCGGACGTACAAGAACAGTTCCCTAAAGTCTCCAGTATAACGGCCCTCTGTGTGGATAGAAACAGAAAATGAAGGGACACACTGGCTCTTGCGCATCCTTTAGGGTTTTAATAATCTCTCTCTCTCTCTCTCTCTCTCTCTCTCTCTCTCTCTGACTCTCAGGACATTCGATTCTAAAAGGGGACAGATGTTCAGCGTGCTCGTAAATGATGTAAATAAAACGGCCATTCTTATGCCAGCACACGCACCGCGCACGCTGCTTCGGTGAAAGCCCTGCCGAGACTGGCTCTTCGATATTATCCATCTATTCGATTTAACGGCGTGATTCTATTGGTTCCGGGACCGTAGCAACCGTAGACCAGCGATGTCATCCTTTCGAAGGCCGTCGTACTTTCGAACAAAATGCTTACAAGGAGGTCCGTCGTGGTAGCTATCGAGGGTGACAGCCCGCAGCTGCGCGCAGCGCCAAAAAAGACTGCTAAAAACGAAGTAAAAAAACAAAACAAACGTCACGTTGGCCAATCCTATGTCGTTCAACTGAGTGCCTACTATAGTTAGCGCTTTAGCTGCCTGTGTTCACTAAATGCCAGACGACGAACACTCCTGCGTGAGTCCGGGTTTGAATGTGGCTTTCGAAAAAGAGACGGAAGAGGGGGCCGCTCTTGTGTTAGAGCCCCGAGCACGCAAAAGGAAACCGCGGCGAAACGAAGCAAAAAAGGGATCTGCTATTTCAAAGCGGTAGACGGCAGGCGGTGGCCGCCACTGGCAGTGCGAAGGAGTCGAAGAGGCCACGCGGATTGCGAAAAAGTTGAAGCAGTTCCAAGCGAGGGTCGAAACAACTCCTCCATGCATGTATGCAGCAAGAGGAGGGTGTTTGCCCGAACCAGAAGGCAACGGAGACTGGAGATAGGTTTGCTAAACTTTTGCACATGCCCAACATGTCGTGTGTCTTTTTGTTTTTTCCTTTTTTCGCGAGGAAGCGGGAGGGTTTGGTGGCACAGAGAGGCGCTCAACGCAAGACGTTGTCTTCCTATCCGCCGGCCTCTCTCTTCCACGTTTTGATGCTCCATAGTTTTTCTCGCCCCCGGTCTCGGGTAATTTAAAGTGTTGGTGAAGCTACACCAGCTCGCCTCCGTTTCTCTGTTATTTCGTAATTCAGCAATGTTCGGATGAGCTCATGTGGCACACTAGCACGCACTGTGCGAGCAGAGGGTCGCGCGCTGGAAGGGGACATACTCTGAATATATATTCTGTAGAGGCACACACACATACATACAGACGGATCACGGAGAGGTTTTTACTACGGTTCTTGAGGTGACCAAGAGTATGGTCGAATACGTCAACGTGCATACCGACTTAGGAATCGAAAAAAACGAGCGTGTTGTTGAGTTGCATACGAAACTTGAAAGAATAAAACATCGAGGACGAGGAGACGGAAGCAGGACATCTTTCATTGAGCAACAGAACAGCAAGAACTGGCTGCAAGCCATAAAACCGTTCCCCAAGGTTTCCTCGTTCTCGAAGAGAGGAAAGGACAAAATATGTAACGGAGAGGAATTTGACTATGATTTATATATATATTTATAGTAAATTCCTTTCGTCCTCGATGTTTTATTCTTTCAAGTTTTCGAAGCGACTTAGGACGTAAAATGTCGTTGCTCGGTCGACACGCAAGCTGCACCACTAAAATTCCGTAAGCACGGCAATGTCGTGTTGCCATTCTCACGAACTTCAGTCGCGTTATACACATACACCCAATCATCCAGCCAGTACAAATGCGCATTTCTGCCTTGCCGCGGAAACAAACGAGCACACAAGGAACACACCGAGCGATTGGATTGTTTCGTTTGCTTTTCGAAACTCCACGCGTTTTGTTGTTTACACCAATATGACGTCCTTCGGCCCGACCGCCCACGGAAGAAAGTGCGCGATAAAGAAAACGTCAAAATCGTCGAGCACCTGCCACGGCAACATCACCCACCTGTGACCCGACAGAAAGCGAGTTGCCGCCCTCTCCCTCCTTCCCGCGCGCTACTATACACTTATCGAGCAGTTGTGTTTGCTGCATTCGCGCCGCCGACTGAAGAAAAAAGAAAGGCAAATGGGAGGGGAAACCCACGAGTCGACGACATTGACACAAGAACGCGTTTATGCAAATAGCTTGGAAAGCAGAAAGCCGCCGCCGGCAGCAGCGCCGAGCGGAGGGCAAAAAAGAGGGCCCCGCGGTCGCTGCGAGGGGCAATCGGAGAGCGGGGCGAGCGCTGGTTAGGGGCGCGTTTCCTCGCCCGTTGCCCCACACAGCCAAGGCCGTCTGATCCGCATTGCCGCATTGGGGAGCGTGTACGGAGAGACTGCTCGTCGTATGCCCCGCTGCGGCGCCCAAGACATTCCCGCGGCGGCTGTTGAGCGCGTACAAGCGCTCGCGGACTGTCGTCGACTTGAGGCGGACATGTTATGTTCACGCCTCTATTTCGCGGGGATTGGCTCTTTCGGCGTTCTTATCGGCTAAAGCTTCCATCTGATTGGTTGAGAATAAGCGATGATGAGATGCCCGAGACAGACCCTGCGTTCCTAGGCTGTCAGTAACGACAAACGTCTTAACGGTGCTGCTTCGTCCTGTTATCGTGATGCATTGTGTTTCGCAATTGTTTCGATCGGCTGATGTTTGTCTGGCTCTGTCGCGGCCCACTAAGTGCTCCTCGGTCTCCTCTATGCGTAAAGCCTGGC
>JAZHYW010057525.1:0-12222 GCA_037355805.1 Ixodes ricinus | reverse complement strand
CTGTTTCACCTTATGATGTAGCGCAGAAAAGGCTACGAAGCTGACTCCTTGCCATGAAGTGTTGCCCTCCTCCTCCTCTCTTCTTTGGTCCTCGCTTCCCTGTCCCTTATCCTCCTTCTAACTGACCTCCGCAGCGCCTCCACGCAATATCAGGTCAATAGGGAGTTTTAGTAGATCGTTTTCAAAGGCCCGCTACCGCTACCGAGCGCGCGCTTCAGAGCATGCATCGAAGTGGTAGCGCGAGCTCCCGCTACGATTAGCGTGGCCTGAAAACACGATCTACTAAACTCTCTAATAAACGTGTTTTCAATCAATCGATACCTGCTGCCGTAGGGCACACTTCAGCCGCTAAGCTCTCGTGCATAAGACAGCTGCTAACGCTATGAGCTCGCGCTTCTAGCCTTCTCTGCGGTACAACATAAGGTGAAACAGGGTATAGAGGCAGAGTATCGGGTTTCGTTATCGGAGTCATCGGAACGATCTACTAAACTCTCTATTATGTAGCTACGAAGTCAGGGCTGTGGGCGCACGTGCGCTTGAGCATCTTGAGCACTCATCGAAACGGTGCACGCGTGCTCTTCACTTCTTCTGAAGTAGCTGTTCGAGCGGTGGTCGTGAACTGTAGTGCCGCATAACAGCAGTTAAAGCTGAGTTAACCGCGGTTAATAGTGCGTGTGTAACAGGGGTATAAGTGTATATCATCTGTGCATGCCAATGGCGGCCTTTGATGGTTGGTGATGCAAGTATTTGAGGACGGGCGCCTAAACATTTCAGACATTAATTCGCTGTATTGTTTTTCGATGTCACCGTGACGAGTCTTTTCATGGTGTCTTGTAAATCCTTGGAATGCTCAGCTTCGGCACGCCCAAGGCAGCTCATGACAATCAAACGTAAAGAGGTTTATCAAGCGTTTTACTCAACTAAGCGCCTCAAACAGAGTGGTAGTTTCTTGACACGATCGAAACTGAAACGAATAAAGAAATCACTCTATAGCGAAAAACACCGTAACTTCAATACGTCTGCCCTTGACTAAAAGGTACTAGATTTCAACCGCCATTACCATACACGAAAGTTCTCAACGTCGCCACGGGATGCCGCCACAGCCCCCTGGTTGTGAAGTGAAGTGAGTTATTTGCGCTCTAGCCCACCTAAAAAGAAACACTTCTCAGGAATTAGATAATATCCCGGCATAAGTCCTGAAAGCTTTGGGAAAAGATGCCAAACAGCAGCTGGCGGTCGATCCTCAATGACATCATCTGCGGGACAGAGCCCATTCCGCAAGACTGGACACTCGGCCGGGTATACTTCGTCTCACGTTAGTACGGACTATTGTTAGCCGCGCGTGCTAAAAGCGCGAGATAGTTGCTTCGAATGAAGCCTCGGCGGCTGCACGAGCGCTCGTGCAGCGAGTGCTCCAGTCAAGGCAGTCAAGGCTAGCCGCTCGCGCTAGCACTAGCCTTCACGATTAGTCCATGCGAAGGTGAGACGAAGTATAGTCTTGATCCCAAAGAACGGAGGCAACCGTCCCCATCTGTGCAACTACTGACCCCTGACGGTTAGGAGCACGCTCTGCAGAGTTTTTGTCTGCACCCTCAAGGAACGGATGTCAGCATGAGCAGAGCAGGGTCTGCGCCTTACTGAACTTCAGGGCGGCTTTAGACAGGGACGTCGATTGGAGGACAACCTATTTACACTCCCTCAGTGCATTGAGGCAGCCTCGAAAAGGAAGGACGGTCCCTGATGTGCTGTTTTCTGGACGTTGCCAAAAAGTATGACAGTGTCCCACACGCACTACTAACGCAGTGCTTAGAGGCAGCTAGAACTGCCGAAGCGGTGTGTCATCCTCGTGCGTTGTCTCTACTCGGGAAATGCGGTACGAGCAGAATTGGGACGGGCAGAGTCGGATGAAGTGACAGTGGCAAGGGGCCTTCGACAGGGATGCCTACTCTCCCCGCTTCTCTACATGTTATATGTGGCTGGGATGGAGGAAGAGGCTGCTTCAGTCGAAAGCGAAATTTTTTTTTACTTTTCTTTACTGGAAAATAGCGAGGAAGTGAACTGGGTGCTGCCAGGGCTGACCTTTGCCGACGACATCGTGCTGACCGCGTAGAGTGTGGAAGATCTGCAGCGGTTGCTAGACCTATGTGCCACAGAGGCTGCCTCACGACACCTAAGGATCAATGCAAACAAGTCGGCAGTTGTCCAGTTCTCGGGACCCGCACAGAGACGGTGTCTTCCCTCCGTTTGGGGGTGAGGCTGTGCTGGTCGAAAGCGCCTACAGGTACTTGGGAGTCATCCTTTCCAATACACCGGACTACTTTCAGAAGCACCATGCACACCTTTGACAGTCAGCCGTGCGTGGAGGCAACATCCACCGGAAACGCAGCCTGTGCAGTTGCGACAGGTTCATGGTCTCCCGGGAGGTATGGAAGGCAGTCATGGTGCCAGGGCTAATATTCGCCAATGCCGTTGTTCGCGTCCCTGGGGATGTGCGCAACCTCCTGGAGAGACAACAGCGAGAGGTTGGTCGCCAAGCCCTGGGCTGCCCAGGCAATGCCGCCAACGAAGCCGTCCAAGAAGATTTAGGATGATCAAGCTTCGAGGCAAGGGAGGCAGCTAGTAAAATAAGCTATGATAGAAACTGCGGCACATGGACCGGTGCCGCTGGGCTAAGAAACTATTCGTATATAGCCACCTGACTGGAGAAAAAGTATGGTTTCTTTGCCGAGCCTGTGGAGGCACCAACGAAAGAAAAGTGGGAGGCTGAGGTCCGGAGGAGAGTGCGCGAGAGCCAGACCCTCCAGTGGATTGAAGCAGCCCAAGGAAAGTGAAATCTGCTGGTCTACAGAGAAAACAAAATGCAAATCTTGAATGAAGCTCAACTATACGACAACAGTTTAGGATAGTCGTATTTTGTTCGAGGCACGAGCGGGGCCCTGCGGACATCGGACTGACATGAAAAGATTCGATCCCAAAGTGACTCCTACCATCTGTAGCGCGTACGAGAAGGATGGAGAGACAGTAGAGCACCTGGTGCTCTTCCGCCAGCGCCTGCTGCACCTTCGACGGATCATTGCTGGCCTTACCCCGATTGGACGCTCGCGGACGCCCTTGGGTTCAAGCAGACGCAAAGCGAGGGCAGCGTGGAGTTTAGAGGCACCAGGGGCAACTGCCGCGTATTCACCAGTGCGGGAGTGTCGTCAACGGAAACACGAGACAACGGATCGCGCGTGCGGTGTGTGAGAGACAATAAAGGCGCGTCTGGAGCACTGGTGACGCGTGATTCAGGACAATAAGTGATATTCCTCATTATTTAATTTTTTATTTTCTCTGTTCTCGTCCAGGGCACGAAGTTTTTGTTTTTGTTTTAGCTCTCCCGTTTTAAAGGAAAAGCCGCACAATTATCATCGTCATCATCATCATCATTGTGGAAACTGGCTAGGAAACACCTTCTGCAAGCGCCGACAGATGGCGGCGGGGTGCATATTTGGACAGAGCCGTTTATACTGAGAGAGTTTGGCCAATGGGCGGAGCTTGTTGCCCGCTAGAACTAGCGGATTTCGCGATAACACAAAATGGCGTTACTTCTTTCTCTTCTTTATTCCTGAGAAATCGCATAGAGTTCCTATGAGTCAGAGCCACAAAATGGCGGACGGAATTAGTCATCCCCCGGTTGTCAGACTACGCTGCTGTGGTTGCCAGACTGTCAAAATATCCTTAAAAAGGCCAAACTCTCTCAGTATAAACGGCTCTGTATTTCGATAGGGTGCCTGCATGTCTGTCTGTCTCAGGGTGAAGACATCCATTGTTGCCCTGAATGTGCCAGCGCGTGACGCTCTCGCGCACTCGGTGCCTGACTTGGGCGGTAAAATGGCGTCTATGCATTAGTCAAAGCTACGCGCTCGAGCTGAGTGACACCGGATTGCGCGCGCTTCAAAATGCATAAAAAAACGATTGGGCGGAAAAATGGCTGAGATGTCACCACTCAAGCAAAAGCGCGCCGTGTATGAAGGCACTCTATATTTGGATAAATCCCCTCGATGTGTATGCGTCTGTTTTGCAAAGTAGCGTCAAATGCGCCAGTGCACGAGGCCCGCGTCTCGAGCGGCCTTTGGAAGCAAATGGAGGCGCAGCACTGAAATTCGCGGCCCTTCGAAGCGAATGGCGACGGAGCATCCGCTCGTGGCACGTGTCTTGCCCCTTTCCAGAACAATGGTTGTCGGTACTTGGTCGTAAAAAAACGCCTTTATCAAGAAGCTTTATATTAGCGAGAGGCTATGCGACAGGACGCATATCAACGCGAGGCCGCACTGGATTGGCTTTTTATAGAAAGCGACGTCGTGGCGTAACACCTAGCAACCGAAGATCGCCGGCGACGCCCCCCTTCACCGATTTCGGCGCCGCGCAGTGGGGAAGGCTCTCTCTTTGCTGCCTCTTAAACGCAGATAGATGACGTCCGAGCCTGGGGGCCCATCTATCGGCTTTTTCCTGATTATATCAGCATGTAGATCTGCTTCCCCAGAGGTCTGCTCTCCTTCGTGGTATCAACGCGCCGCTCACCATTCGCGAATGTGGGCCTCTTCCGCCTTTTCTTCCGTTTCACTGTGGGCCTCGATTGGGCCAATGTGGGCCTGGTGGCTTTATCTGGCCCAATTCTTCCTGTATACCCTATGGTTGTCGGAAGCGCTCCTCCGAGGTCGTCGTGTCCTCCTCTTCTAATGCCCGTGTGCGCCGCAAGCGCGCTGCCTATATTGGAAGGCTAGAGTTCCGGTAGATAAGCTCCCGTAGAAAGCATATTTGAACGTTAAGCCATCTTAAAATCCAAAGTTATCCGGGAAGCCACTCTTCACGCGTGCAGGAGCCATATTAACGGTTTTGGCCCAGAGGAAAGGCCTATACCTTGAGTTCGCATGCGGAGGTACTTACCTCACGTTGTCATGGTTCCGTGAGTGTTCCCCTTCAACCTCTGACGTCACACGCGTGATTTCTATGTTTTCGGTTGACAGCATGGTAAGAGACGTACCTAACTGAGCCGGAATCGGGTAAGACCTAGGCGGGTGGTGGACCACCGCCTGACTTTGTCCTCATCGCAATGCTCAGGTGAATGATGCAGGGATGATATACCGCCTATGAATGGATGATATACGGCCTTATGAAAAAGCAAAGAACATAAGTACAGTTGGCTAGTGGCTAGTTAGCGACTCGACGTGTTAGTTGAACAAGTTTTGCAAACCATTATATTTGAGAAAAAGAATGGTACCTCTAGGTGAAAATGCAACAACCGTAAGCTATATAACAAAATTACGAGGAGTTCATAAATAAGTCGCAGACACATTACAATTTCGAAGAGCACGATTAGACAACGCCTTTTTGGCTTCCTGCACTAAAAATGAGCTAGCTACTTAATCGCTGGCTTTATTGCTCCCAGATACAGTGTTTCGCGTGTCGCCATATGCCCCTTCTCTGAATAGCATAACTGATGTGTTAAAACAAGTTAAGACAATGCCGATACCATTGAAGTGTAAAACTTTTTTTTACAGCTTTAATTCTCGTAGAACACCTGTTAAAAATGGCTAGGCGCTCGAGGTATTGTGACATATGAAAGCACTAATTGAAGACTTTGCCAGGTAAACGAAACGTTCACCCATGCATTAATTCTTTGTGTTGACGCTGTGTTCTTTTGGGATGTTTTCAAGAGAACACTCAAAAGGATTTTGGAGTGGAAGATGCAAACTTTCACTATTTGCATTTCGCTGACCACCTTGACACAATTCAAGTCATTAGTAGTGCAAAATAGACACAGAAGCAGGTGCTGCAAAGCATCCTGGGTTAATTTAAATAATATAGCAATTTAGGTAGGTCAAAGCAAGTTGGCCACCTGTCATAAAAGTGATGAATGGAAATTAACAGTAAGAAACCTTAGTCGTTCGCCTGATATCATATAGGCTATGATGTCATGCGTTGAAGATGTCGAGTCAAACGATAGTTTAAGTGATACCTCCTTGTAACGTCTTTTGAGAAGTGCTGATTAATTGTGAACTTTGTTAAATGTTTTTTGCGTTCAACTCCGTTACATAACTCACCATAATTCATTACTTGTATATAATTTAACGCAAATGATCATCGTCTAAAAACATACAATTAAAAAGGTAAAAAAATGGAAGCCGTTTACAACTCCCTGTAACGCCGAATTAGAGCGCAGCTCTTGAGGAGGAGGGGAAGGCACGGGAGGGGGCCACGTGACCTGGGGGGGGTCACGTGGCCTGGGGGTCACGTGACCTCGAGGGGGGGCGGGCGGAGAAAATTTTCCACTAAATTTAGCGGGGAAAATTTTCCGCTAGATTTGGCGGGGAAAATTTTCCGCTAGATTTCGCGGGGAAAATTTTCCGCTAGATTAGCGGGGAAAATTTTCCGCTATCTTTATCGGGGAAAATTTCCCGCTAAATTTAGCGGGGAAAATTTCCAGCTAAATTTAGCGGGGAAAATTTCTCACAAAATTTAGCGGGGAAAGTTTTCCGCTAGAGTTAGCGGGAAAAATTTTCCGCTAGATTTAGCGGGGAAAATTTTTTCGCTAAATTTAGCGGGGAAAATTTTCCGCTAAATTTAGCAGGGAAATTTACCCGTCATGCACCGCGCGGTTACGCCGACGCCGACGCCGACGGCGACGCCGTCAAGCCGGAAGCGGGCGCCTAAGAGCTGCGCTCTAAAAACAACGCCGTGGTGTGGCATAAAAAAGAAAGGCGCGGTTTCGTCGTAACATGCCTGCTTCACACGCAACATACCCGGGTTTGATTCCTGTGGGCGGTGGGTGACCTTTTTCAAGAATTGGGCAGCATCGACGACGGGCGCCCTACACCGCCAACTACAGCATCAACGACGGCAACAACTATTGCAACATCAACAACGGATGTCAATTCCAGTGGTGGTATAAAACGTGTTGAGACGTTCTTTTCTTCTGTCTTTCTTCTTCGACCAAGTTTCCGAGCTTTTACCACAGTCACGGGTTTTCTACATCATGATCAATATCGACCAGCTCGCCTGCGCACTCACTGTTTTTTCATAGAACCCATAACAGCTATCGCTGTAAAAGGGCAGTGACGGATATCGGTATTTTTATTTCACCCAGCAGGGGCGTGAGGAAACAAGGACGCGACGACAGGATCACCAGACAGTGCACTTGTTGACTGGGTTCATGGGAGATCCGACAGGGCATGTTGAACTCCGCGGCGAACTCGAGCGTTATAGACATCGGGCCGATGACCCTGCGCGGCACACTGATCATATGGCGCTCACCATTCATGAGTTAGTTCTACTACAGTGTTCTAGAACTCTCTAGAACACTGTAGCTCTACATTTACGCCAACCCATTATCAATAAACAAATGTGTGGTTACAGTTCACTGAAGTGTGGTCATGCGGAAACTGTGGCCATTGCCAACAACACCTATCGGCGACGTGCGCAATCGAAATCGTTGCGGTGGTCGGCCTTCCACGATTGGCCGAATGCTGACGTCATGCCAGCAAAGGATTTGTCATCGACAAAAAGAAGAGTAATGTACGAATTTGAATTTTGGTGGGGTTGGTACGAACACCATCAAACTTATTGTTCGCAATGTAATGACGTCACGAGAGGGAACTATAAGAGGGCGAAACTGCAAAACGCGTGCTGACGGTGCGCTTCCACAGTTTTTTTCAGCGTTCATTTCCAACCATCAAGAATGCATGTCTTAGTAACCTATTAATCTGAACTCGTTCTGAGCAAGAGATCGTGATGTATCCCATTCCTTTAATAAATACGTTTTCTCACTCACTCACTCATGCGCTCTTTCCTGCAAAACCCTTCCCTGCAAAACGTTTCTGGCCATTTTTCAATTTGCATTGCGTTAGCTCGAACTACGTTATTGCTCGAACTATATTCCGTTCGCCCTTAAAGAGGCGACCGACCAGTTCGAGCTTTCCCACTTTCCCCCTCTTCCTTCTCTCCCCCTTCTACTCTGTCCACCGTTGCCTGTTTCCTCCTCCTCCATGGTGAGGAGGATCTTCTGCCTTGCAGAATCTCGGAGTCTGGTCGCCGGCCTTTAAGGCTGCTATCCCACGGCGGCCATTTTGAACAAGGCGTTAGTTGAACCAATAGATGGCGACACGCACCCGTGGTGTGGCCGAAGTATTGCGCTGCGAGTCTGTTTCTTTTCTTTTGTGCCTGTGAGTGTGATTGTATATCCGCGCTGTTCCACCCAAGCATGAATTATCGACTAGCCCAAGCCTCCACATTATCAAGCCGAAATATTGGTTCACGGTGGGATGACTCGAGCACAATCGCGCTCCCATCGTGGCCTTGCTCGCGCCGCTGCCAGCGGTGCGGGCTCACTAGCATGGCCAAGCAAACTCATGTATCCGAGGATGTCAGGCTGTGTAATAATTGTTCTCGGATATAGGGACATCCGGTTCGGCGGTTGGCTCGGGCTTTCACAATGAATCCAGGGTGTCTAGCTACCGGGAAAACTGGGAAAACCGGAAATTGTCAGGGAAACTTTATTTACCAGGAAATAAATCAGGGAATTGTCAGGGATATTGCCAAAAAGCGAGCACAGTCAGAGAAAATGAGACGGAAACATCATCGAGTGCCCTGAGCAAAGACTTGAGAACTTATGGGCAAAAAATATGCAATAAATTCTGCTTAAAGCGGAGCGCGGGCTCTGCTCATCCGATGTATGTATGTATATTTTTATTTCAGACACAAAAAAGGGTCTGGGGGGCTGGGGCAAAAGAAGACGAGTTGTCTTCTGACGAGGCTCCAGCCCCTTTTTACAGCACTCGGAGGTGCAACAGGAACATAAACAGAATAAATATACAAAGATACAGCAATTTTAAAATCCACAACAGACACAATAACACATAACTGTCAACTTTGTACTAACTGCAGCTCATGAGTGATTTAGTATATGTTTAGCGACGGCAAGCAAGCGCAAGCGACGGCAAGCAGTTCACATGATCGCTAACTATGGACATGCGGACAATGAAGACCTGTTTTGTCGAGAGATGGAGTTTCGCGGTGATGACCTGATATCAGACGACTCGTAGCGGACGAACAAGCAAGTTTCTCTTCAGCGATTGGTGAGCGTCCAGTGTCAAGCACAGCACGTCGCTACTGACGTTGCCAACGTTTCGAACACTTACCGCTTTCGACAAAAGTGTTGGCACCTGGGCTAAATTTGCGGAAAGATTCGAAGTCTTCCTCGAGGACAGCGCCATCATTAATAGTAACTGAAAACGATCTACTATTCAGTCGGTGGGTGGCGAAATGTACGCGCATCTGCGGAGTCATGGTCGATGCGTACTCTAAGTGATTGGAAGTTTTGGCGATTCATGACACGACGTCCAAACGCCTCATTTACGTTCTATGCTCTCTTTTCGCTTCTTTTGCCTACCGAAAATACTTTTCTCTAAAAACGCGCCGAACTTTGTTTCAAATGAAATAAACAAGTTTTTGACAAAAAAAGAAGAAGAAAAACAACATTGCATTAGTCACCACACCAGTGCACCATACCATCCTGCAACAAACGAGGAAACAGAACAGACGGTGTGCGAAACGCAGAAAGCCTCTTGAAGCTTACGGAAGAAGCAGTTCAGTGAAGAATCGCCAGGTTCTTGTTCCGGCAGCACGTGACGGTCTCATCGTCCACAGGAAAACACCTGCCGAAGCAATGTTGGTCGATCTTCCATCGTCGATCTTCATATATACCTGTATATAAATTAAACGCACAATCATAAAGAACACAACGTGCCGCCTCTCTTCTTTTGGATCGTCTTTTTAAAACCAGCGCAAGCTTGCGCGTTCTCTCTTCTGACAACGGTTAGAAGGGTCGCACATAAATCCCGCGTATTTGCTACCCGGGCGCTTTGTCCTCTCATTATGTGTAGGTTAATTATAACTAAATAAGCTATAGTAATGGTGTAACACTTTTATTTACTTTAAGTTTCAGTCATGGGAAAGGAGGTTCGTGGGAAGAATGAGAACGGGTCCGGCGTCAAAAGGTAGTGGCTAGTGGAACCCACGGGGCTTACGTCATGGCCCCTACATGTATTACAAGCTCCTTGATCATGGGCATGAAATAAAAAGAAAGAGAGAGAAAATGTTTTTATTTTCGGGCAGGGTACCTGTTGCCCTTGAAACTCGTCATTGGCTACAGGGGCAGGGGAAGGAGGAATTGGGGTTAAATGTAAAAATCAAGTCCGGCAAACTTGATGTTCTCGATGAGCGAGTCTAAAATGGCTTTTCTGTGCTCGGGGTGCCGTCTCGAAGAACCCATTCCTTTAGGCAAGATGGTCTTTTTGTGGCGGTAGAGAATTCAGAGCTAGTTTCCGCTTGTTATCACTTTTGAGACAATTTCAGATGATGTGTTTGATGTCTGCCAATATTTGGCAGTGATCGCCCATGTGAGTTTCGGCATCTTCCCTATTGTTGCTTTTGCGAATTTATACTTAAGGCCGGTGTCATTGCGGTTCCTGTGCGCAAACTTCGTAGGCCTACGCGTTTTCACCGATGGCAAGATGTCGATGGCAGTGGGTGTTCGTCTGGATTGCGTAGATCGGCGAGTCTTTGTCTTCCTTCTGAGTCGTTCTTGGGCTTTTATTTCCAATGGGTCGATATTTCCTCGCTGTCTTCATCTACGACGGAATACTCTGAGCCTTGTCCGAGTGGGACCGCCTATAGCTTCTCCCGTGCGGTTGCATGTACCTCGTCGTTTCCGTGGATACTCTGATGTCCAGGGATCCATCGTATCTTGATGGGACGGCGCTCAGCTCGAAGCTGCCGGGCCGTATCCTTGATGTTTTTAACCGCTTTGCTGCGGCCATCTTTTTTTTTTTTCACCTCGCGTACGGTATTTTTTAGAGTCCGTAAATACATATATGTTGGATTTTGATGTTTTTCTTGTTCTACACTGTCGACCACCGTCTTGATGACCTAGAGCTCAGCCTCTTTGGCGCTGGTGGTATTGCCCAGGGAGGTGGTGACTCCTCTCTGGTCGTTTGCTGCCAGTAAGGGTCCATAGCCGTGCCTGTGTCCTCTCTGGCTGCGTCCGTGTAAATGATGACGTTAGTGTCATTTTCAAGATGCAAGTGCACCTCGGCTTCGTGTTTCCTGGCAGCGTTATTTCTTCTTTTTACTTGTGCTTTTCCTTGGTTTTGCGGTGTCGGTCTTGTATCAATCACTATCTCGTCTTCCCATGGTGGAGGATATTTCGTAAAAACTTGGTAGACCTCGTTGTTGTATCCAGGAGCTCTCATGATCTTTCTTTCTAGTTCAGTTTTTTCAAGCCTCAAGGTTTCACTGATCTTGTCTTCCTCTGCTATTTCTTCGATGCTGTGGAGTCCTCCAATCTCGTAGAGCGCTTCCATCTTGGTGCACCTGGGAAGCCCAGTGATTACTCTCAAGGCTTCCCTGTTGAGTGCTTCCAGACCGTTCTTTTGGGCTCTGGTGAGACCTGGAGGTAGTTCGCCCCGTAAGTTGCCTTTGGTACAAGGAAAGCCTTGACCATGGTGCTGAGGATGTATTTTTTGACTCCCCACGCTTTGCCGGTGGTGCGTTTGATCATATTGATTGCCTGTTTCCACTGACTTTTGATCTGCTGGTACCAGCTTCTCTCCGTTTTAGTCAATTGTAATACCGAGTATCCTAATGGAGGTTTGAGATTTAATTTGCTGGCCATTGATGAGGAGCTTGATCTTGTCTCCAACTTTCTCATCTCTTCCTCTGGGGTTGGATATGGCGACGTACTTTGTTTTTCGGGCTAGAGTTGTAACCCATTTTGTTTGGAGAAGTCTTGAATTGTGTCCAGGGCTTTTTGAAGCGTGATGGCTTGTGTGGACGTGCTGCAGTTCGTTGTCCAAACAGGAATAGCGCCTGCGTAAATGATACATCCCAGCCAGGGAATAATTTCTAAGGAAAGAGCAAGATCTGCCATCACCATGCAAAAAGTGTTGACGAAATTACGGCTCTCTGTGGGACACCAATCGTGCGATTAGTCATCGGTCCTCTGGTTGGTGCTATGACCGTTTTGTATTTTGTTTTGTCCAGCAAAGTGTGAATGAGTTTCAGGAGTCTCCTTGATTCCTCGATTCCTAGCTGTGCCGCATATGACCGCATCGTGGGGCACAGAATCAAATGCTTCATCGAGTATCGATCGTGACGATCAGCCGTGGATGGTAGCATGATCGTTTG
>JAZHYW010057524.1:0-11389 GCA_037355805.1 Ixodes ricinus | reverse complement strand
TTTATTACTAATGGAGTTTGACGTCTCTGGTCTAACGGTCGCAGTTTCTGGTGCTGCCAAGCCAGCGCAATGGAACAAAAACCGACAAGAGCATTTTTTAGTAGCAAACGTATAAACGAGAGCGCTTTCAACAGCAGTGAAACCATCCTAACTAATTAAGTCAGCCCCGCAAAAAAATTACATGTCGCGAAAACTCATTTATTTTAGTTAAAAAACACCACAAGCCAACCATGTAATAGACATAAAATCTCTGGTCGGCCCAGTACGACGATACGATAACACGCACGCTCGCGTGAACGCACATTGCACTCCCTGCGAACTTACGAAAACACCGCGTGCACACAAACACAGAACACGCACGACGCACATAACAAGAATGCACACGCACACATAGACACACAAAATCGCACGCAGGCGCACACGCGCACACAACACAGAAGTCCGCTGTGCTTTTGTTTCTTTTTTCCCCGCAGGCGGCGAATTTGCACCGTTACGCAAGCCTTGGTTTCGACCGCTGACTTGGACGCCACGAACAGTGTGTTGTGTTGGGCGGTCGAGCGCGCAGAAGCCGCACTCTAGCGGTCGTCCAGACCATGCAGACGTTGAAGGCCGACACCCCGCTCGCGCTCTCCTCCGGAGGAAGCGTTTATTGGCGAGGGCCAGCCGGTGTGGGCAGCCGGTGATAAATTATGTACCCGAATATTACACCCAGACTGGAAAGAAAAAAGAAAAAAAAACGGGGAATGAAACTTCTTTGTCTTTTTATCACTCCGGAAAAACGAGATTGGTGTAGAGAACATCGGAAAACCCCCCCGCTCTGAGAGTAGGTTTTGTATAACTTATCGAAAACTTTACCGACATCTTAATCGAGATCATTATCAAGAACTAAACCGGCAACTTCATCACTACGAGTCATCGGAAACATGTCAGTCGAGAACATTATCAGCATTAGCGAGAACTTTATCGAGAACTATACCTACATTTTTATCGAGAACGCTGCGAAGAACTGATCAAGAAATCTCTATTGATAAATTAGAAATAAGGGAAGATACGAAGAAAACACGTGACGGACAAGAGGAGAGACACACAAAGCAGGACGGACAAGCCAAAATGGCGCTCCGGACGCTGCTGGAAGAGGAAGAGCGCAGCCCTGGTGCCTTCGGGGACGACATTAAATACTGCAAGGAGCAGCTCCTCACCATCCTAGAAGAGCGATATAGAGGCGCACAGGTCCGAAGTAGGACCGACGTGCTCGAGGGTGAGATCCAACCTTCAAAGATCTTTCGCACGCACGAGCGACGAAGAGCGCAGGAGAACACCATAAGGGAGCTGCGGGACGGAAATCGAATCGCAACGACGGGGCAAGACATCGCCGGCGTGTTTGAGGCGTCTTTCGCAGGGCTATTCCGAAAAGAGGTGCTGGACACGGCTGCCTTTGAGCCTCTCCTTCGAGGATCACCATCCGTCCCCGAGGAGGCGATCGACGTCATCAGCTGCCCAATCCGCGAGTCAGAGGTTCGGGACGCCATAGAGAAGCTGTCCCGTAACAAAGCCCCCGGCCCAGACGGTATAGGAGCAGAGTTTTATAAGGCGTTCTCGGACGCGCTCTGCCCGATCCTGACGCAGGTCTTCGCCGACATCAAGAAACGAGGTCTCCTTCCCCCGACGATGAGGCAGAGCCACACCGTCCTGATACCTAAGAAGTCGAAGGGAGGCTCCGTCCCCGGGGTCGGCGACTTTCGTCCAATCAGCCTGCTTTGCGCAGATTACAAGATCCTGGCAAAAATTCTTGCCAGGAGACTGGAGATCGGTTTGAAGACAGTCATCGGGCCGCACCAGAGCTACGGACTTCGGGGGCGGAAAATTTCCCGCAACCTCCACACGATGCGCGCCATCGGCGAGGCGGCAGCGGAGGGACACCAGCCCCTAGCTGTGCTGCAGCTGGACCTGAGGCAGGCTTTCGACCGAGTATCGCATGATTTCCTGCTTGCGGCGCTGGACCGATGCGGAGTGGAGAGGAGCTCCGAGAATGGGTGGCTATATGCTACAGAGACATCACCACGCGTCTGCTGGTCAACGGGCAGAGAGGAGCGCCCATCCCCGTCGGGAGATCGGTGCGGCAGGGCTGCCCCCTATCGCCCATATTGTTCGCGCTGCAGCTCGAGCCGCTATGCCGAGCAGTGAACGAGGACAGCCGCATCTCGGGACTACAACTGGGCGAGGACAATGTGCGAGTCCTTGCTTTCGCTGATGACGTGAGTTTTGTCTGCTCTTCGAAGCCGCAAGTGGAGGCCGTTCTGCAGCTCGTGGGACGCTTCTGCGCCGCGTCGGGGGCCGAAATAAACCCACAGAAATCGGTGGGCGTGTGGCTAGGAGGATGGGCAACGACACCGGAAACATTTGGAGGCATCAAGTGGACCACCTCCCTCGGGAGCTATCTCGGAGTGCCGATCGACCCGCAGGAGAGCATGACGGCAGTGTGGAGGAGGACTACCAACTCAATCGCGCCAAAGCTGTCCCCGTGGAAGAGCAGACACCTGTCCATCTTCAGTCGGGCCCACGTCTGCAACTCCGTCATTTACCCGGCCGTCCTCTACAAAGCGCAGGCCGTCTGCTGCCCAGGTGCCGAGGCGAAAAGAATCCACCGGAGTTGGGCGATCTTCCTCTGGAAGTCCTCCATGGAGCGGACCCGCCGGGACTACCTTTTCCTGCACCAAGAAAGCGGCGGCCTCGGGCTGGTCAACATCGTCCTCAAGCTCCACGTGCAGCGCTTCCTCCTCTTTCGAGACGCAAGGGACCCCACACTCCTGACAGCGCTGCACTACCTCGGCTTTTCTCACCTGGGGAACTGGATGGTCAGCACAACTGGCCGTATAGACAAGGGAGCCGCACTTCGATTTTACAAAGAAATAGCCGACTCTATCAGGCTTTTCGAGAGCCTTTTCTCCTGGAACTACCTGGCCACCATCGGCAAAAAGTCGCTGTACTGGGACGCAATTTCTGCGACCTTTCCGCCTCCTCTATACAGACAACCACCGATTCCCGACGGAGCAGCAGGGCTCTTCAGGCTCGTGCGGCGTCTCCCCGTCCCTGTGAATACGAAGGACTTCTTCGTGAGCGCGCATATGGAGGTGCTCCCCGTGAAGACCTGGCTCCACCGAAAAGGAATACCCGTCCCCTGGTCACTCAACTGCGACCTCTGCGGCAACACCGAGACCCTCTCCCACGTCCTGGTGGAATGCAGCAATGCGTACCTCTTCTGGGACGAGATGAGGACGACCTTCAACCTGAGAGACGCATTTGAGGTGGAATGGTCCGCACTGAGGTTTCTTGACTCCGGGCGAAACGATGAGACACGGGTCACCACCGTGATGCTGCTCCTCGGCCTCCACGCCATCTGGCAGTCGAGGACAGACATGGTCGAGTGTCACGTGGACGCGCGCCCAACCTGGAGCCATTTTGTGGCAAAGCTTAAATGGGTCCTTACGGTGGTTTCTAAAGAAGCGGACGCCGAGGAATGGCAGAACGTCGAAAAGCAGCTTGAGGAGGGACGCCGCCGCTGCGAAAAACGGCGTACGTCAACGGGTACGGGGCACTGGCGGCGGCCTGTGAACGACAAGCGCGTGGGCGTGGGCTGAGCTGAGCGGAATGCGACGGGGAGATAGCCATTGCTGTCGGTCGCGCGCGCGTGCTTTTTGTGATCCACTTCTATGACTGTGCGCGCTAGACGCACAGGGAGTTTGAGAGGAAAAGGGGAGAGTCGTACACTTTCTGGCTCGTTATGCAACATTTGTATCTTCTTCCTCTCGCGATGTGTAAGCCACAGAGCTCTTCTCCATATGTCTCGGAGGAGGCGCCTTGCAATGTTTGCGCTCAGTGTGCGCGTTATACATTTAATGTAGCGCTTTTCTTTTTTTTTTCCTTTTGTCTCGGCCTCCGCTTCCTCTTGTCTAGAGATGTACCTTCTTCTCTGTTTCTGAAACTGCTGAGCATAATGGGGATATCGATGCAACCCCCCCCCCCCCCCGTCCCTCCTACCCTCCCCGAAACCCGAACCTTTTTGATTTTACGTAATCACCCTTACATTTGGGATATCGTCTATATTACTGCGTCGTAGCACGAGTCACGTTGCTTTGTCTTTCTACTGACCACGCGGTTTGTAATGCAACATCTTAGGATGCACGGATGCACGTGCCTTCTCTTCTTTGGTCATACTCTCTGTATAACTCTGATCTGACCTCTTGTGAGTGAACGTGTAAATATGATGTAAATAAACTTCTTTGTGTTTTGGAAAAAAAAAAATCCCTAGTAGCTTAGTGGGAAAGACGTCCGCTTCACACGCGGCAGGACCGGGTTCGATCCCTGATGATGAGCGTACTCATTCTTTTTTTTTTCAAACATTTTGTGATGTTTACATTTTTTTTTTTACAATTATCACTGAAGAAACAAACAAAAATTAACAAACAAATGTTGTGGACGAAACGTCGCTGAATTAAATGGGATGGGATTTCGTTTTTGACACCTGCGAACTCAATGTAATCACTTTCCACAAAATGCAAGGAGCATATAAATCAGGTAGCGTCCGCTTTCCGAGGTGCCCGTAAATGTTCTACAGGAATTGCAGCCAGCCATTGGTCCCGATCCCGTTGATCTTTCGGAAACTCTGTCGCACAATGCCACTTTTTTCAGATGTGAGGCAGCTCTTCACGCAACATCTTGGGTGTATTCTTTTCGGAGCCGATCACGGGAAATTACCCACGGGCACTCACTACTAATCTGCCAACTCTTCAATGTACAAAACAACTCATCTTGGAGTACAGAACAGCGAGCGGAACAAACATAACTGCAAAAGAATCGCACGGCGAACGCCATTGTCGTCTGCTACGCACAGGGAAAAAAAAAATTGCACGGTCGGGTGTAGCCACGTGACTTCCGCCACTCACTCTCTCCTCTCCACATCTCCGTGCCGTGGGTCTCGGTTTCAGTTTCGAGCAGTTGCGTTTTTTGGCTTTATTAAAAAATACGCTACTCTGTAGCAAAATATTAATTGGGTAGTCTTCCGACACCATAACAAATCGCCTGGCAAAAATGAAAAAAAAAATTTTTTTTTTGTGGGGGGGGGGGGTGTTAGTGTTTTTTTAGGGCCCGTTCACACACTTGCGAGTACCTTGGAGCCTCTTAAGATCTTTTACGACAAGAGGACACACTGGCGCCATCTATTGCGTAGCAGTGGAAACTTGGCGGTCCCATACGCATTTTGTTTCTCTAGCGCATCATCCTTTCTTTCTTGGCTCGAAAAACTTTTTTTCTTGGCTCGAAAAACTTTTTTTCAACGTCATGAATGCCCATTTCTGATAGGTAGTACGCACATTTGACCTCGGAGATCCCCCAAAACCTTAGCTCTAATGAAATGCAGTTCCAAGGTCACCGCATAGATGGCGCCAGCGTGTTCTCTCGTCCTAAGAGGTTTTAAGAGGTTCCAAAGAGTCGCAAGTATGTGAGCGGGCCTTTAGAATCTCTTACGACGAGAGGACACACTGGCGCCATCTATCATGTAGCATTGGAAACTTGGTGGTCCCGTATTTTTTCTTTCTCCCACACATCATCCTTTTTTTCTTGGCTCGAAAGCTTTTGTCGACGTTATAAACATCCATTTCTCATAAGTAGTACGCACATTTGACCTCGGAAATCCCGCAAAACCTTCGCTCTAGTGAAATGCAGTTCCAGAGTCACCGCGTAGATGGCGCCAGAGTGCCAGTGTGTTCTCTTCTCCTAAGAGATTTTAAGAGGTTTTAAGGCACTCGGTTCTAAGGAGTCGCAAGTGTGTGAACGGGCCTTCACAGTAGGGAGTTGTAGTAGATCGTTTTCTCCTCTGCTACTGTATCCGTAAAAAAACGCCGCAGCTGCGCATGCGCGCCGCCAGCCTTGTCTGCATAGTTCAAGGTCTTGTGGCGGATTACGGCGCGCTATGCGGGTGCTTAGCGGGCTGTGGAAACGGTCTACTAAACCTCCCCAGTGTCTATATACCTGCTTTCACCTCAAGAACCGTAGTAAACAAAGTCCGGCTCCTCGCGGAGGATTACTAATTTCCCTCTTTATATTGATAATTAATATATCTGTAGGTGAATTTTAGATTAGATATGTGTTATCTTATCAAAACGTACACGCTTCAAACGACAAAAGCATCGCTTTTTTCTCCGACAACAAAATCTTGTACGAACTACTTCGCGCCGCGCCTGAACAATGAGCAAAACTTGCTTTTTTCTTGAGGTGAAAACGGGTATAGCCGTATTTGACTGCGGCGAGTGTTGCCACGAAGAGCGGAACCGTGTTAGGCTGTATGCCGAACCCAGAACCAAATCTACGAGTGAAGTGTCTTACACTAGAGCACAGGGTTTAGACCCTGCACTCAAATCCCGAGAGACTTCATGCGGCTGAAGCAGCTTCCAATGCGTATAGATCAGCGCGCGACCGTGACTTCACGCCGTTGCTGTCGGCACGTCGCATACAGAGACGCTTCATCTAAAGGCTCGTTCACACTCTTGCAACCGAGTACGACCGAGAGAGACAAGACCGGTTTTATAATCCTCTTACAACGTCTTAGGGCCAGCTCCGCAGCAGCGCGCTCCGACCCTAAGACGTCGCAAGATGCTTTAAAACCGGTTCTGTCTCTCTCGGTCTTACTCGGTTGCAAGATGTGAACGAGCCTTAACGCTAATCTGGTTTCTGCGCACGCGCCAGTGCTCACACCTGGTGTGGGCAAACAAGGGCTTACTGGTAAACGGCGCGTCGAACTGTACATTATAGTCATGTTTAAAAACAAACCGGAGCGCCCCTAGCGGACGCCACCGGCGCCGCGCATGCGCGATGGAGTGTGGGCACAAAGCTCGCCGTCGCCAATGAACAAACCATTGAGATGCGATGATGTCGGCGTCGGTATGAGTCCCTGCGTGCTCTTTTTCGCGTTGGAATTGTTTATTCTATACCACTAAGTCACTAGTTGCGTGCAGTGCAGGCGAAGCCAACGCCACGCGAGGGGAGAAAGAGCGAGCACTAGGAAGGCTGGCTAGGAGGAGAGAACCCTCCTCTCTCCTCTAACGTTCCTAGTGTTCCCCCTTTCTCCCCTTGTCCTCCAGCGCCCTTCTTTCCCGCCCCGCCTTCCTAGTGCTCGCCCTTTCTCTCTTCTCCCTGGCGTTGCCTTCGCGTGCACTGCACACAACCAGTGACACGGAGTACTGTATACGTCTTCCTGACAATGTCAGACTAGTTGAGCGGCCTCAGCGATATTACCGAGGCTCGTTACACCGCAAACCTTCGCGTGAATAACCTGATGCGGTGATTCATTCCGCGTGGACGCCGCAGAATGAACGCTAAAGCCTGATTCGCATGATGAGATTTCGCTCGCAATTTTCAATCCCGACGTCGCTCGGGCTGCGAAAGCGTGAACCGTATCTGGGATATGGTCGACGTCGATACTGAAAATCGCAAGCAGAATCGGACCAAGCGAATCGGGAATAACAAATCGATGGTGGCCACTGGTAACGATGATCAACATCTCCTTGTATCTACTGTTTACACCGAGCCTGCTTACCCCAACCAACCTTCAAACTTAAAAGTCTTTTGAAGCCTGTACTTACTTCTTATCGCAATTACCGGGCCAGCGTTTGGTCTGCGGGCCGGTGTCGTCTGAAAGAGCAGACGACAAGCTCTGGAAACGTTTGAAAGCGCAGACGACAGTTCGAACGATCAGGTGGACGTTTGAACTTGAAGACGCACTGAACCTAGTCCGCGGGTGGTCCGTACAGCTTGACTGTTTTCCAGCGTTCATGTTGGAACAAAACAAATAAATCTGAAGACCACAAATATCCGTGCATTCAACCCAAAGTGCTTCCCGCCCAAGCAATCGTGGTCCGACGGCGTCTGGTTTTCCCTTTTTACCGCACATATCCACGTTCTCGGACAAGCTGAGCACATAATAAACTGACCTCCAAACCTTTCTCGACTCTTCTGGTACAGCCCCAGTCGCGGCCGCTTTGACGAGAAGGCAGGTTTTTGTCTACAACGCAGGAATGCACGTCTCGCATGGTGACTTCCGCCCACAGCCCCAGACCGGAAGTTCCCTCGACTCGCCACCACCGCGCCGTGACGTAACAGAGTCCTTTGCAAAAAAATCGCCCCTGCGCGCTGCCATCTTTGTCTGCTGGGCTGTGGAACGCCTTCTGCGCATGCGCTGTTGATCCGCTGTGCGGTATATCGGTCGCTGCGCATGTGTCTACAGCCCAGTGACTTGGCATTTTTCGCCCGGGTGGTAAGCGATGCGACGGATGTGGGGATTCCTGTGATCTCCTCCCCCGATGGCTGTGATAACGGCCGCGGTATAGGAACGATCGGCCTTCTTCGCCGTGAGCTCCGACCTGTTCGTGAGGCGGAGGGCCGCCTGGCTTGGGGGCTCTCCTCTCACTCTCTCCCGGAGGGACCTCTTTCCGTCCCCCCGCACGGATGCGGATCACTGCTGAGAGGCGAGGAGGTTTCGCCTCTTGTTTTCCCGCTTTCGGGAAAGGGGACTCGTCCGGGTGACCGCGAAAGAGATAGGACGTGTGTCGGCGACTTCTCCGATGCTTTCCCGATCTTGGCTCTCCGGAACCCCGCGTCTGGCAGGTAAGGACCTTTTCTTACCTTGCCGGCGCGGGGGGCATTTTGGATGGGGACATTGTAGTTCATTTTAAGAGTGTTCTAATAAATGCTCTTGGACTCTGTCCTTCCTCTGGTACGTGTGTCTTCTCTTCCGCTATATTCGAGAGAGTGAGACAATGTAGACGATCCTTGGCACCGACGGAGGTAATTAATCGAACCGACCCGCGGTAATGCAGCCCTAAACGTCGTCCATATTGCCGTGGAGATGTGGGGACCGCGCTACTAGGTTTGACGGCTCGTCTGAGATCACCGCCGCTGTTGAGATAACCCTTTGGTTACTCTATCGGTACCTGTGTTGGTAGCGATATCCCACAAGGTCTAACTGAGAGAAAGGAGGGGACGACAGCGTGCGGTGACGTCAGTGTGTCGAGCTCTACTTGGAAGGATGGTGGAGGCCTTTTGCGCATGCCCACTATCCCTCCAATCAGAGCTCGGCGTTTTGACGACACCGCATACTTTCATTTCCCCCTCTCCCTCAGTCTCCCGCCGGATGGAAAGCTAGCTTCTTGCCTAAAGTTGCCTTCCTTGAGCGGCCGGTTGTTAACCTGTCGTGTGCGCCGAAGCAGGTGAGGCTCGTCTCGAACCCAGAAGAAAACAATGAAACACGCAAAAAGCCTATATCCCCACGCTGTTTCCGTACCACTCGAGAAAAGGACGCTGGTCAGGCTACCGCTGTCACTTCGTCCTCTGTGTTTTTGTTTCGAGGGCGAAATGTGTAAGCTTTTATTTTTCGTTCCAAGCTACCTTTCATGACTATATCAGAGTCCTCTGGTCCGCACTATACGCTCCTGTGAAACGTGATATTGCATTTGCTTTACGAGTAGGGAGCGGCCTCGCCACCCACCTCTAAAACTCGATGTTTCTTCTTTTACGAGAAGCGAAGTGCGTGCCGATGGACGAGACGTGTGCCTCACGGGGTCGCTGCACAAAGTTCCTGACATGTTCGCAACGAGTTACTCCTACCCAGTTTCTTTCTTCGGTAGCGAGTAACCTGTTTAGTTTTTTTTTTTTTAAAGAACGAGTAACGTATTTGGTTAGTTTTAGGGCCAAGTTACGGGTAACGATATTTCGTTACTTTTGAGGAGTAACGTGTACAACACCGATTAAACAGCCTCGTTTTAATTCTAACCTGAGTATGCGTCCATCGTGACAAAGGCACATGAGCACTCCGGAAAACAACTGAAGTTTAGTTGTTTTCCGGATTGTCCATGTGCCTTCGTCGCGTTTCTGTACTTTCATGCTGTTTAGTCACTAAACAGTATGCAAGTACTGAAACGTTTGCCACGTCAGTCGAACCCAACAGTTGGGACTGCCCTGCACCCAGCGAACCCAACAAGGTTCGTTGGTTGGACCCTCTAGGATCGTGCACAGACCGAATGTAAACCCGTAGGTTGCCAACACGGGAAGGCACAGAACCCATTGTCAACTTGGAACTTTAGAACCAGAGAGAACAAACGAGAAAAGATTCCCATATCCACCTGCTCTTCCTGAAGCACAACACTGCCGTTCCTTCGAGCGCGATAGTAGAACGACTCATCAGCGTCGCCAGAGTTGTATTCTCAAGGAAGCGGGGAAACATAACTGTTGAAAACTTCGAGAGGTAGCCACTGCTTAAGTGCAACAACTACTGAAAAGAAAACAATAAAGGATGAAACAAACGCAGTTGGGTATTTGGTCGTCGAAGTAACGAGAAAAGCAGCTCGCTACTTTTCAGGTAAAGTAACGCGTTCCTTTTGAGAATCGGTAAAAGTAACCTATTTAGTTACTTTTTGAGCGAGTAACGAGTAAACGGTATTTGGTCACTTTATTTTAGTAACGTGTACCATAGCTTCCTCTATACT
Source organism: Ixodes ricinus (assembly GCA_037355805.1). Classification (NCBI taxonomy): domain Eukaryota; kingdom Metazoa; phylum Arthropoda; class Arachnida; order Ixodida; family Ixodidae; genus Ixodes; species Ixodes ricinus. The sequence goes on along the minus strand of JAZHYW010057524.1, from coordinate 854 downwards.
CGCGAAGCTTGGCAAATCAACGACGGAGCCATAGAGTGCCCGGTTGCAGATTTGGAGCGCGAAAATCTGGTAGTACAGAGCATCAAAGAGACATTTCTGGGGAACCTGGACATCAGCGCACAGCTATTTCAGCGGCAAGGAACCGAAACATGGTTTTCACACCCGACGAGAAACGAAGCGGTAGCGCGAGGAGCACGAGCGGACATTCCATTGCTCGGGAGAGGTGTGTTTCGGCGTCTCGCCGCAGCGGGGCGCCCGTCACGTGGCTCTCCTATGGTGCCCACATGTCTGTCTGTCTCAGGGTGAAGACATCCATTGTTGCCCTGAATGTATCAGCGCGTGACGCTCTCGCGTACTCGGTGCGTGACTTGGGCGGTAAAATGGCCTCTATGCATTAGCCGAAGCTACGCGCTCGAGCTGAGTGACACCGGATTGCGCGCACTTCAAAACGCATAAAAACGATTGGGCGGAAAAATGGCTCAGATGTCACCACTCAAGCAAAAGCGCGCGTGTGTATGAAGGCACTCTAGGGAACCTAGAGAACCGTATAGGCTCTGCTTGCAGAGCCAGAGTATCGCGTGTTCCTTTTTCCTTCGCCGCCATCTCCGTATTGGCGGAGGAGTGGTCACGCGGGCAGAACTGAGCCAACCTTCAAAAGTGGAAAGTGCCTAGAGCGTCATGTTTCGGGGAATATATTTTCCGCTTTGCGTCAGAAATGATAGATCCTAGACTAAACGAACGAACCGAAGGCTTCCTAAGTCATTAAACATTATGTGCGTCAACTGGGTACAATACAATCCCCTTTTATAACGCGAGCGACAGTGGCGTACCAACTTGTTTTTGAGTGGGGGCAA
>JAZHYW010057523.1:0-19777 GCA_037355805.1 Ixodes ricinus | reverse complement strand
TGTGCATTGTTCGGTTACGTATTGCTATCAATGTAACGCTGTCTGGCAGTCGATGTTTTCTAGTGGACACCTGTCTGTGCCTGATTGTACGTCGCACGTCTGATTGGCCAACAAGTTACTCTGACCGACAGTCAAACTCCAGTCAGATTCCGCTTGTCGGCTTTCACGATGGTTTCCTGGTGGCAGTCGGCCGCCGCAAAATGCCGTCAAGATTTCTTGGTGGCGATTCTGACTGTACATCGATTGTCTCTGACAGTCACGTCAAAAACTTTGACGTGCAGACAGACGTACGGTCAAAGGACGTAAAGTTCGTTCGAATACCACTATTTCGCCAAATCTATGAATACGAAAAATAATCTATGCACGAGAAAGCGATTTCGGAACGTGAGCCCATAAAACCGCTGATGTTAGAGATATGACAAGCAGGGCACCCGACAACCCTGATCAGAAGCCCGAGCACGACCAAACGCGCCACTTTCTACTTTCGCCACTTTCGCTTCGCCCGCTAGAAGCTTCGCCGAGCTTCCGCGAACGATCGCTCTCAACTCGTTTTGTTTGCGCGCGCATGTGCCACCCTGTCGATTCAGCCCGGGCTCTACAATGTTTTATGTTTTGGTAGAATTTCTCCTCCACAAGACCCAGTCGTATATAGGGGTGTCGCGAACCGGCCGAGGTTCGAGTTCGACCAGGTTCGACTTTTTCGAACTTTTAGTGGAAATTCGTCGAACCTTGTATTCAGGTTCGACTCATGCGCGCATGCGCGACAGGCTGGCCAGTTGGCTTCGGATTGGATGGTGATGGCTAATGGATGAATTAAGGGCACCGCTGATTGGTTATTTGAGGTAACACGGTACGAAAAAATTAAGTTATTAACTTCTTCGGTGATTAAAATTGTTTTCTTTTAATTGCAACTGTTCATAAAATAAAATAACCCTTTGCATAAAAATAAATTCTCCAGACCTAGACATGCTTGTTTTAAGGTCTGGCCACACTGTCACGCAAAGTCGAACCGGTCGAATCTGGTGAAAAGTGTCGAAGGTTCGTCGAACCGGTTCGACCCAGTCGAACCACGAAAGTTCGACCTAAAAATCCGGTTCGACAAAAGTTCGCGACACCCCTAGTCGTATGCATGAAAGCGACTTCAGCGCATCGACTCCACTAGTTCTTCGAACGAAGCCGACGCAGCAACGTTTACATGAATACGGACTAGAAGGTGGCGCCACACGCCGTGTCAAAGCTCGAAGTTATGCAGTTCCGGCACCAGCCGCACCACGTTTTCTGGTTCGTCGCACATGGAGGCATTTCGACGCGTTCAGTGAACGTAAAGATCGTGCCCGCCGTCTTCGGTGCTGTGGAAGAAGTTACGAGACGGAAGAAACATCAGAACCCAAGCGTTTAGTGCTCCAGGCCGGGCCGCCGGGTCACTCCTGGACCAGAGGCGACCATTGTGGCGCACGCTTTGAGGACGCCTCCGCGCTTCGCCGCGCCAGACCTTGCCGATCGCGACCGGACCCCGCGTCCGAAAGGCGTGCCGACCCATTGCAGAAACGCTGAAGACCCATGGCAGTTTGGCTCGGCATCTGGATGCGCTGGTGTGCTTGTTTACAATGCTTGGACAACTCGGATACCGCTTGCCCGCCGGAACTTCCCGATGCACTCAACACTGGATACTGTGCTTGTGCGTGCTGTGTGTGTTCCGTGCACCGTGTTTGGTGACGACAGCGCCTTGCATACTCCTGTTGAGTAAACTATACGCACTCCGGAGTGCATTTCGGACGAGATGGCTATACGCACTCCGCTAAACTCGCGTAAAACGAATGGTCACAGCGAGCTTTTTCAGCGATGGCTTAGCATAGCGGCTAAGGCGTCCGCTTTGTACGCAAGGGGACGCGGGTTCGATCCCCGGCGGGGCGTACTTTTTTTCTTTTTTTTTTTGTCGTGGATTATTGCGATGTTTACGACATTTCTTTTTGCGATAATTTTGTCGACGAAACTTCGCGAATTAAATAGGACTTCCTTTCCGGGGGTGCGATCGAGGACAGCGGGGCTTGGGTTGCCGGACCGGACGCCGCGGAAGCGGCGTGTACTGGTTACGTTTTGTAATTAGCAGCCAATACTGTCGCCGCGAAGCGGCGTCGAGACGCAGGCGGGGGCTGGGTTAACACGCTGCCCAGTGATACACGCACCGTTCGAAAAGGGGGCCCGACGGGCATGAGTTCTCGGCGGAGTGCGTATAGCCATCTCGTCCGAAATGCACTCCGGAGTGCGTATAGCTTTACTCTTGTTTGTTGCAGTGGGCGGCAGCGATTCGAGAGTTTAGGTTCTGCGCTCCCGTCGGTCTGCCGGCCAGCACGTTCGCGCTGCGGGCACACGGATACTGACGCGCCTATCGTTGCCCTGGATGGATACCCACTGACCTCGGCTTTGAATCTTTATATAGTGCGAAGCCGCCGACCCATTGCAGTTTGGCTCGGCATCTGGATGCGCTGGTGTGCTTGGTGACAATGCTCGGACAACTCGGATACCACTTGCCCGCCGGAACTTCCCGATGCACTCAACATTGGATACTGTGCTTGTGCGTGCTGTGTGTGTTCCGTGCACCGTGTTTGGTGACGACGCCTGGACGACTGTGTGCGCCGCCGGAAGTACCGCTGCGCTCACCACTGGCCTCTACAAAAGTATTTCGTGCTATGCCCTTAGCCGTTACAACCGAGAGATCGTCGAGTATCGGGCCAGTCCGCCTGGGTCTGAAATCGCCTACGATCTGTCGGTTGTAACGGCAAGGCATAGCACCAAGTTCTTTTGTAGAGTCCAGTGGTGAGCGCAGAAATCCCGGCGGTGCACCGCCTGGAGTCTAAAATTGGGGCCAAAAATGCGCGGTTTCAGGCTGGGTACGAACTGGCCCCAATTTTGGGTCTAGGCGGAACCGGCATTTTTCATTCCGGCCTGTATCTGACATTTTCGTACGGGTCCCTTACCTGAAAAACGCAAATTTGGAAGGTACATGCCATCAAAGGCCACCACATCCGTAATTTGGGACGTTCCATCAGTGGCAGTCAGACGTCATCTGATGGACCATCAGGGCACGTTCCACCAGGGCTGCTGACTGGCAGTCAGACGTCATCTGATGGACCATCAGGGCACGTTCCACCAGGGCTGCTGACTGGCAGTCAGTGTCCCAAATTACGTACCTTGATGGAATTTTCAATAGGGGTAAATGTACGTTTGCCATGTGTACCTTTCTTGGTGCCGTTCAAAAACGCACGGAGCACGGACCGACTGCAGTTTACTCCGGTGTTCTCCGGATAGACGTCCGCTGATGCCACGGGCAGCGAAGGGCAGATAACTATTATGGTGAATTCCACTCGTAGATCCGGAGCGCTTTCTAAAATCCGCGAGGGAGGCAAATTCCGCTCCGTGGGACACACTCCGAATCGACGAGCGGAAGATGAACTCGCCTTTTTGGAGCGACCCCCTCCCCGCTCCCACTGCTCCCCCTCGGCCGTTCAAGATGGCCGCTGCTCGAACTTGACGAGCCCCCAACGCTTAGCCGACTGATCTTTCCGACGACCAGTGACAACTGTCATTGCTTAGCTGCAGAAATACCACACGACACAGGACGGGCGAAAATATCCACTCCACGGAGCCCATGTCACAAATAACGAGGAAGACGTCCGCATTCGGCACCGTCACATACCTTTCGGCCGCCTCGAAGCGGCGGGGCACGCACAGCGATTGCCATCGGCGGAGTTCAAATTGCTGGTACGACTTTAATAAACACAGAGGTAACAAACCATCACTGGCACAGTTGTTGCCTAATCTGTTCTTGCTTTATTGCGCGAGAAAACGTCGGCGGCATGCAGCGTAAAAAAGTAAACAATCAGTGGCGGCAAAATGAACAGGCCTAACCTTGCGTCGGCCTCCATCCGATTTTCTGCCGTTTTCTTTCTCGTTCTTCCTCTCACGATCACAGATGTCAGCGCTTCCGATTTGTCACGCTCCTGTCCCGGCTTTCAACGCGAGGTAGAAGCGTCCGAGCCGTCACAATCCCGCGTAAACAACCGATGCATCCAAGGCTTAAAATCATGGTTGCCAGTAGGGGTGTCGCGAACCGGCTGAGGTTCGAGTTCGACCAGGTTCGACTTTTTCGAACTATTAGTGGAATGTTCGACGAACCTTGTATTGGGGTTCGACTTTGTGCGCATGCGTGACAGGCTGCCCAGTTGGCTTCGGAATGGATGGTAATGGCTAAGAGATCATTTAAGGGCAGCACTTATTGGTTATTTCAGTTACATACACCACAAAAAATTAAGTTATTAACTTCCTCAGTGATTAGAATTGTTTTCTTTTAATTGCAACTGTTCCATAAATAAAATAACCCTTGGCATGAAAAAAAAATTCTCCAAACCTAGACATGCTTGTATTAAGGTCTGGCCACACTGTCCACAAAGTCGAACCGGTCGAATCTGGTGAAAAGTTCAAGGTTCATGTCGAACCGGTTCGACCCAGTCGAACCCCGAAAGTTCGACCTAAAAATCCGGTCGACAAAGTTCGCGACACCCCTAGTTGCCAGTTATCTGAAGCTTTATCTGAAATCACAGGAACCGCTTTTCCGTCCTCCACAAATGTTTAAACAGTCCGCGACAGAGAAAAGCAATATTACATGAGCTTCCTAACACCGAATCGAATGCTGAGGAAGTCGCACTTTTGAATCATGACGATCTGCAGTTGCGTATGCTCTGCACAAGCCCCAATATAGCGGCGCCCACAACAATGTGGGGAACGGAGTGCCGATACTCTAAGCCAACGTTACTAAAACCACTCAGTTGGGAAACTGCCATAGAGACTGCTCCGAAAAAGTGGCCCCGATCTGTCCTCGCGTACCGAGCTAATGGCGAACACAACGCCACCATTTCTCCCGCAGCGGCCACTTGAGGAACCGCACGTTACTTCTATTTTGGCTTTAATCGGCCATTTAGGAGCCGAAACATATACAGAGGAAGAGGTTACAGGGGTGCCACCCCGTCTCCCCGGCGGACGCGCCGCGTCTTACTGCCGAAGTTAAAATGCACCTAGGTCGGCACGCGCTACGTGAAAGCACCGGTGACGCATGGTTGTATAAAAACAATATTAATTGTGCCGCAAAACCTTGCAAAGTAAAGATTTTAAAAACATCACGCGCCCATCATTTTGTTCTAAACTCCAATAAATTTCATACAAAAGAGTCTTTTCCGTTTGTTTTTACGCAAAAACATGCTTTCTAAAAGCTCAAGGTGACCACAGTACAGACAAATGATAAAGAGTGGCGCTGTTGTCGCATTTAGCTCGGTCTCGGTGGACGCCAGCGGCCCAGATTTCGAGGGTGAGTTTCCCAACTGAGTGTTTCGTCCCCCGTCCCTTCGTCGACGGCGCGGAAGCGGCGGAAGCGCGGCCGGTCGCCGGCAACGCCGCGTTGCGCATGCGCCACCGTCCTGGGAGGGGAAATGACGTAGCGCGCTCTGTGGCGCTCTGTCCAAGTTCCGGGTAGATCTCTCGAATCCCGCAGATCAAGTTTGGCGGAGTTTGAGGCGCTCCACGGGGCGGTAGCTGCCAGAGATCTACGAGCGGAAGATGACCAAGTCGAGCCAGATCTGCGAGCGGAATATGCGCGCTCAAAATGGAGCGCTTTTGGAGCGCTCGAGATCTGCGAGCGGAATTCACCATAAGATTTCTGCACAGTGCTGCGGTGCGCCTCTCGGATATACTATAAATAGTTTACTTTTTGCTATATTTGGTGTGTTCTTGACAGGCATTTGGGCACCGATCTATTTCGTGGCTATTTAGACGTCCCTCGCATAAGTTTAAATGGTATTCTGACGTCCATGTCCGTAATGAAGAAAGCTCACCGCCCAAAAAGTATCAGTAAAAAACTGATCGAAGGAAAGCTCAGTGCAATTTTATCGGATGCAGATCTTTCCAGTCTTTTGACACATATAGGAAAACCTCCCCTGCAGATCTGTGATATACAAACTCAAAGAACTAATGAAGCTAGGTCAGCTGCAATGTTTTTTCTGCGAAAATGCACGCTACAGATTTTTTTTTCTTTTTGCTGTCAGCTTTTTGTAACACTTCTTGATTTGTCACACGGAAAAGTTTCGTCGACTCATTTCGCAATGTCATTACTGAATTCCGCAGCATAAATCACTGACAGTTTTACATAAAACACGCGATGCCCGAACAAGTGGTCGGTCCGGTCGGGCCACTCGCGCTGGACTGGTTGTGCGCTCTCGTGACGGGCGCAGGATACGCGAGCTAATCGCTGCGCTCTTGAGTCGCGCGCGCTAACGTCGCCGCGTGCTCCTCGGAGTCGCGCGCTCTAACATCGCGCGCTCTAACTTCGCGGCGCTCTATTGTCGGCACTCTAATGTTGGCGCTCTTGTGTTGTGCGTTCTAGTGTTGTACAGCCCAATCTTCAACCCTGCCCGTTTCGATCTATACCCGTTTTCACCTGAAGAACCGCAGTAAAACAAGTCCGGCTCCTCGCGGAGCATTACTACTTTAGCTCTTTATGTGGATAATTAAGATATATGTAGGTGAATTTTAGATTAGATATTTGTTATCTTATCAAAACGCACACGTTCCAAACGTCAAAAGCATCGCTTTTTCCTCCGACAAGCAAATCTCGTAAGAACTACTTCGCGCAGCGTATGAACAATGCGCAAAACTTGCTTTTTTCTTGAGGTGAAAACGGGTATAGATGAGCATCGTACCGGCGTACGTTCGTATATTATACTACAGCGTGATGCACGTTTGGCAGTGGTACTGCACTGGCTAAATGTTTCATCTACAGCTGAGACACCAGACGCCCATTCGGTCTGACTTTCGGCTGATTAAACATGCAAATAACACAATTTTCACACGGCTGGACTCGGTTCACCAACTTCCTAATTACAATACCATAGATAATAAGGACTGTGGCGCCCCCAAAGTCGGTGTTGCTAGTTTGCGAAGACAACGTTCAGTCACGCACACGCACACGCACACAGACACCACACACACACACACGCGCGCGCACACACACACACACACACACACACACACACACACACACACACACACACACACACACACACACACACACGCACACACACACACACACACACACACACACACACACACACACACACACACACACACACACACACACACACACACACACACACACACACGCACGCACGCACGCACGCACGCACGCACACACACACACACACACACACAAAGTGAAATCCACTTTCTCTTCGATCGGTTATCTCTGAGAGGTACGTTCCACTCTGGAACATATATTAATTAACATAGTAAACGCTGAACACAATTTACCCGATTGAAAAATGCGGTGAACTTGTTCCACTTGGAAAGTAGCAACTTCCCCGGTTTTAACACCATATGCTTCAACGTACGCCCGTGCCAGGAAGTGTGCTTTGTAAGCATCCCTCAGAGCTTGAGGGGATTCCGCGATTCCCAGCTTGTTTGAACTGTAACTCCTGAAAACGAAAAAATTAAAGGGTTAAGACACACCCTTCTCGACTTTGTGGTGGCATTGAACAGTTTGAGTATTGGAATTAAACCTCCTTTTCATTCTTGTAGAGTGAAATCATACGTTCAGCGGCGTGCGCACATTTTGAGGCGACGTTGCATGACAGAAGTCAGAACCGACATTCACCGTTTGTTACTTTTTTATACGAACCGCTGTAATTCCTACGTATTCAATGTTTTCAAGTTCAGTGGCTCAGAATCAGGTTCAGTCACGTAAAGGTAATCGATGGCGGCTGAATTCACCGCTTTCCTGGATGACGGGTGCTGTCGCGTGCACACGAGAGTCTCCAGCTCCGTTGCTCAACTTAAAGGGCAACTCCGCTCAATTACAAAGATTTCGCGATAATGAGTGATTTCTCATTAAAAATATAGTAAAAGACACTACGTCATTTGCTTCCCGAAAAATTGTGATATATATTGTTAAATCTAATTTTTAGACAAGAAGAGAAATCGAAACTGAAACTTCGGTTCCGTCCGGCAACATTGGCCTCGGGCCACCAAGAATATGACTATCACGTGATACGAGATGTCACGTGATCCTCTACGCAACGACGGGCGGACTGGGGCGGGAGTGTGCCAGGCGCAAGTGTCTTCTGCACTGCACTCTTCACCACGTTTTGGTGTCTACGACATTCGACGACGTCTGCACAACTGCGGCGTAAGTCTCTGCGCACGGAGTGTCCGTAGTGTGGACGCAACTCCGTGAGACAATAGGGAGTTTTCGTAGATCGTTTCCGCTGTCCCGCAACGCTCTCCGCAACCCGCTACGAGATCCGGGTTTCTACAGCCAAGGCCATTGGCGCGCAGGCGCGGTAGCGGCTTCTTCGTTGCGGAGGGCTTAGCGGAGCTTAGCGGAGGGGACAACGCGGTCACGAAAACTCCCTAATAATCACAAACGGTGAAACGACGACAGCGGTTGTGACATGGGAGACGGCGGTAACGGCGAGACCACGGCGGGGCGGCCGGACGGTTCCCAAGATTCGCGCTGCGCAGGCGCGTTACGCCAATAGGCAGGGAGTTTCGTAGATCGTTCCGCTGTCCCGCGCTCTCCGCCCAGCACGCTGCCGGAACTTACAGTCGCCTGGCGCGCTAGCGAAGAAAGCGGCTACATCTGCGCCTCCGCTGGCGCTCGACTGTGCGCTAACCTGGCTGTAGAGTTCCGGGTAGCTGAGGGGCTTAGCGGAGGGGAAGCACGGTCTACTAAAACTTGCTAATAGGGAGTTTTCGTAGATCGCTTCCGCTGTCCCGCAACGCTATCGGCAACCAACTACGTTAGCCGGAACTCTACAGTCAAGGCCATCGGCGCCCGGCGCAGTAGCGGCTTCTTCGTTGCGGAGGGCTTAGCGGAGGGGAAACTCGGTCTACGAAAACTCCTAATAACGCGGACACCGCTGAGAGCTGAGAGGAAACGTTGCTGACGCCACCCGTTGCGCTCCCCGGAGAAGTAAACACAAACAAAAAGGGGCAATGGTGATGACGTTTAGCTCAATGTTGGCTACGCCCATGCCGTAGCTTTGACTGCGCTGTTGGTTGCGCCTCAATTCGCCCGCTCGAGTCAACCGGTTTCGGCAACTTGGCGAGTTGCAAAAACTGCCGGACCGTTTGAGAAACGTTTAGACAGAACTAGGTCGTAATATTTGACGCGTGGTCTTCCTATGGTGATACTGAAGAGGACTGCATTGTTTTTTGAAAAACAAAGATGAAGCGGAGTTGCCCTTTAATAAACGAGGCACTCCCAGAAAATGAGCCCGTGCAGGGACCCTAATCTGGACACCTGGCGAAAAAGTCGGTGAGAAATCCGGCAGCCGTGATTGGCCGCCGCCGCACTTGACCTTGGAGCCGGCCAATCATAGTCGCCGTATTTCGGTACGACATTTGTCGCCAGGTGTCTAGGTTAGGGCCCCAGCATAATCAGCTGTCCAGACCAAAAGTTCTCGCAAGCCTTCAGGAAATACCTCCTATAGTCGGTAATGATCTAAGAATTCAGAGGAAACTCCTTCCACCCCTTACCACTTTAACAGAGCAAACGCGGGAGGGGATGCGACCTCCTCTCCAGCATTTGCTTTGCTGAAGTGAGAAGGGGCGGGAGGAAGTTCCTTTGAACTCTTAACCTGTCATTGAAAACAATGTGTGTACCTTTCCCTCCCGCTTCGGCGACTCCATCATCCACCCAGTGGCATCTTGATATTGCACACTCATCTCGCTCGCTAGCAACAATACAAAGAAGTTACGTGTTCTAACCTTGTCTGATGTGAAACATCCTTCAGATGGCGACTCCCAAATTTCCAGGCGGCAGCAGCAACTTTCAGCACCTCCCTCACGGTTATATTCGAAACCATGCTTGACGTGGTTACTTCTGAAAAGCAAAAGTAACATTTGTTCTGTACATTCTGGCAGACCCAGTGAAGATGCTGATCATATTAGCCGGCATCCTAACACCAAAAACTAGAGCGCACGCAGATTGGCTTGATTTAAGGTATGAAATGCTTTCTACAGCGATAGCGCTTAGTGAGTCGGTTTCGCGCCGTCGATCGCGCTCCATATGAACGCGGGCCTTCTTCGGCACTCCGCCAAAACATTCCACGGGCCGCTGAAAGATAACAAGCGAGCAAGATAACATGCATGGTCATGCATGGTGGCAAGATAACACGCGGGGTCAGTAAAATAGTCCCCGCCGGGCAGTCTGGCGGTGCACTGGGGTAGGTGTCCATGTGACCCAGAATTAGCGCAAACAGCAATTCTCGGGGGATACGCACATAAAACTGCCTTAGAATTTTACGACGCATTTTGCATCAGGAAGCAAGGGGAAAGCAAGTGCGTTAGTGCCCCGCCGATGCACCCGACAGATGCTGAGTTTTATTTCCTGAACGAATAGTCAGAAAGATGGTATTAAGAGTGTGTGTTTGTTTCAATAAACTTTCATTTGAGAGGGCACTTCATCTTGTCTACTTCCTTGTCCTTGTTTATTCGGCGCTTTTCGTTTAGCACGTGTGGCTATTTGTACCGAAGTGACGCACAAAAACACGCTCCCTCTTACGCAGACAGCTCAAACGCTGTCTACTTAATGTTTCAAAACGCTATAGAATTTTGGCCCGGTATGTTACTCGGTTTAATACGAAACTCCCATGCGGACTCTATAATGCACGCTCGCACATTTACCGTTCATTCAGTCCATCTGCTCCGAAATGAACACCTTAACGGCTCTGATGTCACACCTCAGCTGACGCTGTGTTTTACTTTACGGGTTACGCGTAAGTGTTTACAATATTTTTTAACGTACCCCTCCCCCAATCTTAAACGTTTGTCCGTCCGTCCGTTCGTTCTTGCATTTTCCGCTAAACTTAGCGGGTAAATTGACACCACGTGGTCTATAAACCAGTTCAACTTCCCCGTTAAATTTAGCGAGAAACTTTATGTCACTTGACCTGACGTCACAAGACTTATATACATACAAATTCAGTTTCTCCGCTAAATTTCGCGGAAAATTGGCGTCACGTGACTTGACATTACGAGACCCACACACCAATTCAGTTTCCCTCCTACTTGACGCAATTTGACGAACCGCATGCCTCAAGGCGGCAGTCATCAACGGGGGTGGCTGCTGAAAAAACTCTATATATACCTTTACATCTCAGTAGTTAGCTGAGGGGTGGACAGGGGGCGCTGACACACGCGGCGCCATAAAGTGGCTTCAGTTTGGTTTGGTTTCGGTTTCAACGGGCTCGCGGCTGTGTTAGTGTGTTATGCCGTTTTCGCTCAGTTTTGTGATATAAATATATCCCTTGTGGTACAGAACCAATGATACAGTGGTAATGGGCCAACCTGAGAACTACCACGTAGTTACGAGCCTAAATTGAGGACGTTGTAACGAACACTTTCATGCGATGATGTTCCTTGGTCGGCCAGATTATAGGCGGCGAAACGACTGAAATGGTGCCAGGGAGGGTTGGTGATGTACACGGCCGTACTAGACGTATCCGCTGATACTGTGTAGTTTCCATAAAATGAACAAAATAAGCGACTAATGCATGGGGGCATTGGAAAAGTAGGTCGACGCTGTTAAGTAACGAAGGATTTTGTTTGAAATAAGTAAGATTTGTTTTAGAAAAGTTGATCTTTCTACAGTTGCGTCGGCATTGTTTTTTTTTTATCTGCCTATGTTTGGGTCGGCATTCTTGGGTGTTTGCTTGCAGACCCGCGGCGGTGGGGGGGGGGGGGGGGGGATGCGCTCGCGGGATAGCATGAACGGGGAGTCGTCGTCCGCTTCCACGCGCGGGGGCTTCGAGCGGCCGCGGGGCTAGAGAAGAGTCGGACCCCGGTCGTTAACAAACGGATCGAGTGTCGGTAGTCGGGGCGCCGGGAAGCGGTACTTCTGTCCGCGCTTGTGGCTTTTAAGCGGGTGTGCTTGTGTCCGGCGTATTTCGCCGCTTAGTGTAGAAACTTCGCGTTTAGTCGACGCAATAACTTAACTGTCTGGCGCCAGCTAGGCGGCGACCAAAGCAGAGACTGACTCTAGAAGGAATTTGGATTTGACGGTTGGAGGGTCACGTTGACAGCTCGCTGATCATTGGGTAAGAGTGTACCACGTGACAATGGACAAATTTGAAGTGATTGGTCCGGCTCTAAAGGGAAAGGAGGCCCCTACGAGTCTAGAAAAGAGCTGCCGAGAAGATTCTCGGGGATTCGGCTTTTGAGATCGGGAAGATTCGGCTGTTGAGACTGGGGCTAAAGTATGGGTTGTAATTTTGGGAGTTTTGAATTGTAAATTACTGTTGACTTGTTGTCGTTTTGTTTTAAAATAAACGTGGCCACACCGGCCATCGTAAACCTACCAGCGTCGTAATGTGTCCAGCGGGATCGAACAACTTTTAGTTTTTTTTCTTATTCGACTTCCCGGGGGACTTCCATCGGGCGATCACCATCATCGGTCGTCACCATCACCTGACTGACCGGCCAGCCCCTCCCACGGAAAGTTGACTGACGCCCTGACTAACGATGTGCTGAATTGCACAGAACAGATGAACTCGCAAGTTTAGCGGTCAATGTTCGGCTTTCTAGGATTTCAACGTTTTGTGAAAATTGCCGACCAGGAAACTCCCCTGTAATGACGCATGGAATGCAAAAGAAGAAGCGATATTGTCTCCATCGGTTGCTTAAAAGAAATGACGTACTCGACAGATGTTTCAATGATGATTACTAGGAACTATCGGCCCTGCTAAAATATTAATTAGCAGCATTTCACAATGTTGACCTTAGGAAACTATTTGTTATACGGACATTTTCTTACAACGTATTGAGAAGATAAGGTAAAGGATAAACCCGTCAATTGAAGTCTGACATCTGTCTTTCGTATAAATTGCGGAATAAAATTAAATGGCGCAAGCGAACTGACCTCCAGCAAGCTTGGCTCAAGACAAATTCCAGGCACCACTTCATGGATTTGTGTAAACCGATCTATATTTGTTTGAACAGATAGCCTTTTTACTTTCAGTGGCGTCGAGAGTAAATCCGGCATCGACAAAGTTGCACCCGAGTAATTTCTATGCAAACGGCTTCTTTTCGGCGTCGCATATTGCGTACCTCGGCCGCTTTAGTCAGGAAGACACTAGCTGTCTTTGACATATTTTTCACCCGCGGAGCCCAACCCTTTGTGTCTAAATAATAATAATTGAAGTAGATATCTTAAGAAAGTGAAATGACTGCAGATATGAGACCGAGCATAGTGTATAGTTTCTTTGAATTCATAAATAAACAGATCAAGAGGGGATCGATGGCCAAGGATTCTGCTTCTGCGGTCGCACGAGACGGCCGCAAAATGACTAAGCTCCGACGGAGCGGCGACATCGGCCCTTGCCGGCCGTTTTTCTTTGTCTGCGGTTGGCGGATCTTCCTCGGAAGAGTACAGTATTGTTTTACTGCCCGTATCCTACCGCGTCAACGGTTTTAAAGGGATGCTGAAGCCGAAATTTTGATCTCAGGAAACAACGCAGAAGCGCCAGGCTTGACGCTACAATACCGAAAGCATCACTCATAAAGCGATATTTCCAACGGAAGGTAGTATTTTTGTGAAAAGAAGAGCGCGCTTGAACAATGGCCAAAAAGGCCCGTGACGTCGCGATTCTCGCCTCCTCTCTCTTCTCACTTTGACTCCGCGAGGACACGAAGAGGGAAGGAAGCAAGGCCGTTCCCCCTCCTACTCAACTATTCTGCAGGAAACGTGACGTCGCGATTTTCACTGAATTGCATCCTTATTTTACAAAGATACGGCTATCCGCTCAAGATATCGCTTTATGAGTGATGTTTTGGGGTTTGTGGCGCCCCTTTGAGGCTATACACAGATCAATCTTAAAAAGTTTAACATCTCTAACACGATAAATAGCTTCAGCTATAGTGCGCTCAGAAAAGGCACAAACGACAATCGTCAGAAACCTGTCGTCCTTCCTCGCTCCTTCGGGAATTTCTTTCTTTAAAACTAAGCATGCGAGAACATTGAAATAAACGGCATTGTCTTTCGCAAGGAATGCAGCACCGCATGATCTAGAAACAATACAAAAAAATCGAATGTACCTTACTGCTTGAATCCAAATGAAACCGCCCGCCAGTCTTTCGAAGTTCGTCGAACTTTTGACTTTTCGGGATTCGAAAGTTCAAAATTTTCCGAATTCTCTTGATAAATAAGTTCGAAAGTTCGAAAATTATCGAATTTCTTAGCGTAGGAAGCTCGAAAAGCTTCGAAACTTTTTGTGCAAGAAGGTCGAAAGTTTGAAAATCATCGAATTGTTGAGTCTATCAAGGTCGAAAGTTCGACAAGCATCGAATTTTGCGGCGTAATAAGGTCGACGGTTCGAAAAGCATTGCATTTCTGAACGTGCAAAGTTCACGAAAAGCGTCGAACTTCTTAGTTTGACAAATTCGGAAATTCGAAAACCGTCGAATTTTTTGATATAGAAAGTTCGAAAATTCGAAATCTTTCGAAATTTCGAACCGCTTGATTCCATCATCGAAACTTCGGTTCGGAAAAAGTTCGCGGCATCCCTAGTTTCTGGCTCGCAACCGAAGGGTCGTGGGTTCGATTCCGCTCCGCCCAAAATTCTTTGAGTTCTCTCTTTTAAGCAAATGAATTACTTATGGACCAATCAAGATTTTCCTTTTTAATTTATTTTTGCAGACGCTGACAGATGCTTAAACACCATTCCAACGTTTACAAAATCACAGCCCAGAATGCTATCTTTCCAGCCGAGCCCAGCCTTATTGGTTGATTCTGAAAGCTGAGCAAAGCATATTCGCCATACACACGAATACTAAACATCAATTTTGTTTTTTCGCGAGCTTATTGAATTTACAATTTTGGTCCTCACTGTGCTTTTCAAAGTGAAAGGCTCTACTGGCAATAATGAAAAATTTCCGTCAGGGGAAGGCAGGGGTTCACTCTTTGGGCTGATTACAAACAGTTTCATGGTGTCGAATGAATGCTTTGGAAGCTCACTCCAGCTCCCGCGCAGCAGAACGGAAGAAATGCTGGGCATAGTAGATGTTTAGAGCGCAAGCCTGCCTTCCCCTGACGCCACGGCATTCAAAATTGTGGGGATATTTGAATCGTGGTTTTGGCGGCATTTTCATTTGCCGATTTCACAATAACCATCCTGAATTTCGCGATACTAAATAGCATGCCGGAAAGAGTAAAAGCAGCCGATTTCGAAAATATAAATCATTAAGGTAAGAAAAGAAAAAAAGAAGCATGATGACGTAATTGTGAGATCGAAACCATACCGCCTGACAACAGTACAGCGCGGCTCATGGATTGGGCACGAAAACTGCGTGAGCACTCGACTTCGACTCGTAACAATCAATGCCCTGACGGACACTCGGGTAGTGGCTCGTGTCCCAGCACCGCGGTGATGAGAATTAAAGCCACTCGATGTATTTGCGTTTGTCTTACAAGTAGCGTCAAATGCGCCAGTGCACGGGCCCGTGGCTCGAGCGGCCCTTGGAAGCAAATGGCGGCGCAGCACTGAAATGAGCGGCTCGTTGGAAGCGAATGGCGGCGGAGCACCCGCTCCTGGCACGTGTCTCGCGCGTTCTTGCAACAATGGCTGGCGGTACTTAATGAGAATAGCCTAACACTAGCAATGCCTGGAGCTCAGCACGCGTTTTCTACTTTGCTGACCCCAGCGCGTGGCTATAATTAACTTTGGCGGCATAGGATAGGCACCAGGCCACGTGGCCGCTTGTTCTGGCTCCAAGCTGAGGGTATGAACGATGCTCATATTTCTCGAATTTGTTTGCCGACCGCCATTGCCTAAAAAGGAAAACTGAGGCAAGTTTATTCGGTTATTGATGCTGGGGAGCGATTCTGAGTAGTATTTAGCGAAAGTAGAAAAATCGCTTCATGGCCCCTTTAATAAAAAATCATCTCTTAAATGCCTTTTTGTTTTACATGGTCTTTGTAATTATATTAGTCGGGGAGATTACAGTCCAGGGGCAATGTACAGTCATTTACAAACCTGAAAGACCATAGTCATCTAGTTTCGATTTGTGGGAGCGCGCTTTTGATGTCGAGTGTCGAAACGCACTAAGGTGGAAAAATCGGGCGACATGTTAAACGTTGTACACCATAAATATAAACAGCTAAAAAAAAAAACGCCCGAAGAACAGACACAAACACGAGAAGACATTGCGGTGCACGCAACTGCAAGACCGATCTCGACTCACATTGGACCAAATAGAGACGCAGCGTCACTGATGTCCTCGGAGAGCAGCTTTCGCTACGCGTTCAACAGTCAAGTTTTGTGCGTCCAGATAAGCTGCCAATTGATCATATATCCGTTCACTCACGTCGCTGCGTAGACGTACCAGCTGCACCGATACACGAGGTGAATGCCTCGCCCCTATAAAAATGATTTTCGATTTTACGTTGATTTTTGTATGCTAACTTCCTGTTCACCGTGTCATCAGAAAAACTGCAGACATCCCTTTTACTTCGTGTTGAAAATGTTCAGTTGACTCTCTGTAGCCAGTGTCAATAGAAAAGCTGCAGACTTTCTGTTGACTTTTTTATTGAACATAGTACATCTTGACTAGATGTCCAAAGTCACCAAGTTCCTCAGTAGTCTCCGACAAGGTTGAGAACGCTAGGGAGGAGCTTGAGTTGTCCCGCCTCCAGTGCAAGCCCTCTACCCTTAACATCGATTCGGCGTTTCGCGCGCCTCGAGCGCGCATGCGCAGTGAAAGCACGACGGAAGGCATGGGGCGCCTGCTGGAGCCCAGGCATTCGAAGAACACGCCCTGCCGCTCTCACTGTGTAAGTGACTATAGTGACTTTAATGACCCTATTAAACAATTAAACTAGTAATAAAAAAAGCAAAATATATATTTTAAAGTGGAGCAACTGCCTTGACTCGCTTCTTTCTGAGTGGTGATATGCTGAGAAACGATAACATTTCTTCGAGGCTCTTGTGGATGCTATTTTAGCGACTGTGCCGAACTATAGTTAGTCGTACCAATGATCTTTAGTAAGAGATAGAGTCCACGACCTTGGAAACACAATTTACCTTTCGACAGACTCTCGAGAAGGAGATCGGATACTTGGAACCTTAATAAGTGACGAGAGAGTCACCGGTCAAAAATGATTGCCTCCAAAAGGCTATTCGCGACTCCAGCAAAACGAACGACACCTAGCGGGAAAACACTGAACTGGCCGGACCAGGTCCTTTCGCGATTTCTGCTCGTCTCTTCTGGCTTCCGTGTTTGCATGTTGTCGGTGGATTGCGTGGCAGAACAGTTCTACCGGTGTCTGTGTCGTAACCGTAGTATCGCCTTGTGACCCAGGTTGCTCTGCACGCGACCTATGGAACCGCGTGAGCCAGACATTCTGCGTTTCTCAACGTTCATCAGCACAGTGAAAGGACAGTGGGCAGTCCTTTCCTCGTTTCCTCGAAGAAAGTCAAGCCTCTGGAAGCTCGCTTACCCCAACACATCGCCGGAAGTTCGAAACGTGGAGAATAAAAAGCTGGGCGAACCATTTGGAGTCCAACTCCCGCTCGCTGATGCCCCAGCGTTGTGCGTTGAGCTGGCACATGGCACGGCACGACCTGGATTCGACCGCCGTATTTGCCCGATAGTGGCATCCCCTATAGGTCGCTGGAGTCGCGAATATAAGGCTATCGAGCTGTCAACGCAACTGTGATTCAGGTTGTGAGTGCCCAATGGTGTTTCTGTTTCTGTTTTGTTTTAATGTGTATTTATGGGATGTATGTAACTCGTTCAACTACCACAGGGACACCATTTCCTAACAAAATCCATATTATAAAGAAATAATCACGTCTTTTTTTACGTTATTCTGCGGCAGCCGATTTGCAGCAGAGTGGAAAGCGTAGTAAGCCTCCAAAACTTCCTTGATGAATAGGTAAGGTGTAAACCTTTTTTTCTTCTTTTTTGTAGTTCTTCAATTGAAAAGCTTAGTTTTTTAATTGAAAAACTACAGAAAAAGCATCTTGGAGACGACAAACAGCTTCTTGACTTTTTCGTCGAAAAGTGGGCCAAAATTCAAAAGAAATTCAACAGAAAAGCAAGAGAAGGTCAGATGAAAAGTTGTTGACATTTTATTTCCTCTGATGACGTTTTTTGACAGCCTTTCAACGGGAAAGCACCTGAACAAGCTATGGCGGCGCAGTCCTGTGTTTGGTCTGTACTGATTATGCTTATTATTGTTAATATTATTATTATTATTTTGACGTAGGCCTACGTCTAGGTCTACGTAGGCAGACGTAGACCTAACCATCAATGGCTCAGTTCTAATACTCTTAAACTCATCAAGGAAAAGGACCTTGTTTGGAAACGATGCCGGAGGTCTCCTAATAGCAATGATTTGGGTAATGAGTTTCGACAAGTTAGAAATAAGGTAAAGGCAGTATTTCGCCCTGCAAAGCGAAGATATTTCAGATCAAAATATGAGGAATCCAGGTTTAGCTTGGCTAGAACATGACCGCTGATTAATCAATTCCGCGGTTCTGGTGCTAAGCGTTCCATTGATGACGCTCTTGGAAAAAAAAAAGACTCACTCACATCCTCACATGCTGACGATTTCAACAACTTCTTTGCTAAATATTCTAGCGTATGTAGAGACCCAGTTGATAACTCGTGCACAGTGAGTGATTCGGTATTTCTCACCGTTTGTTTTAGGCTCTACTCCCATGTCCTCTCCATCAAAGTGTGCCAATTGCCGCGAAAATATTGGCAATGATGGTTGATACACGTCCTGCCCCAATTGCAAGGACTCGTACCATATAGGAAAGCTTTGCTCTGGAGTGCCAGGCAGTACCTTTAAAACCATGGCTGCTGGAAAGCGGGAGATTTGGCGCTGCCATTCGTGCCGAAAGTAGAGTAGTGAGCTCGGTTCTAAATGTGAGACGGGCTTGTCACAATGTGAATCTCCCGCGACTGGCGAGCACTTTCAATCGCTGGAGTCAAAACCAGAATGCCTAACCTCGGTCAAGGCCAACGTTGACACCCTCCTTGCGTGAGCAGACAAAATAGATCAGCTCTTCACCTTAAAACCTGTAGTCGAGAACCTGGTATCCGCACTAACAGAGATTCAGAAGTCAGTTGACTTCCTATCGAAGAGCTACGACTCTCTGCTCTTGACAGCCACCGCTAACGCATCATCAGTGACAGAACGCCTTAACGAGACCACGCCACTGAGAGAGGTGGTTACGGAGCATTCCAAGACTATTAAATATCTCCAAGACAATCGAGTTAAATGACAGTGATCCGTATAGCCGACTCTCAAATCTCGAGATACATGGGCTGCCTTATACCTCGAATTTAACAACCGTTGTAGATGAGCTGGCGAGTAAGCTCGGCCTAGCTGACTTCCAACAAAGTGACATAGTGACCATACACCGCCTACCATCTCGACGTGAGGTCTCTCCACTTATACTGATTCTTAGATTCTCTTCGGCAGCGCTAAGAGATCAGTGGCTCTCCACAAGAAAGAAGCTGCGAACTCTCGTGGAAAACGGGTCTTTACCCAAACTCTTCTTCAACTGAAACTTCACCTGCAAGAACAAGAAGCTATTTTGGAAGTTACGCGAAAAAAGCAAGAGACACGTACTACAAATCCACATGGGTGAAGAATGGAAAACTGTTTGCAAAGAATACAGAAACCTCTCCTGCACTACGTATCCACCGGTTTTCTGACCTGGAA
>JAZHYW010057522.1:0-30422 GCA_037355805.1 Ixodes ricinus | reverse complement strand
GCCTCCACAGCCTTTAGGCTGTGGAGGCTGATTGAAGCCAGAAAATAAAGTGCTTTTGTTAGTCTGTGCCCAGTGATGCGATTGCTGCGCCATTTGCGCCAAACTGCCCTGTTATATCCTCCTACATTTAGCCCAGATGTGAGGAATGTGTGCCAACATGGCACCAAAACTTGATTTCACTTTATTAATACTGTAAATATAATGGCTCAGTTCCCGTTGCATGTCCAGATTGTTATGGTAGACTTGTGCAAATTTTCGCAACTTTCAGTTTTAGCGACAAATAATGTACTATCCCATTTATCTCTCTGTCAGTGTTAAACACTGACAGTACTCTGAATTTTCTCAATATCTCTCGTGTTCCTAGTCTGGTCTGTAAGTTAGCTTTGTTGAGCGCTCTTCTCGCCACGCTCTTGTGTAGTGCAGTGAAGCGGCAACCGCGAAGTAAGCATCATAATTTCCTTATCGTCCTTCGCAGCAGTGTATCCGAGTGCTAAAGGGCAAGCATTCACCCAGAGCAGGATGCTAAACACAGAAGCGTCGGGTATATTGAAGGAGGCAACATCGTGAGTGTTAATGCAGCAGCTTTTAGTTGCAGTAAAAATTTCTGAATTAAACTGCGGCAATCATTTATGATAGACTGCGGTATTTTGGCGATATCTTATTCAAATTCAGGACTTAGTGAGGGTACTCGCAAGATAATTCATATGAACTGCTCTATAGGTTTATTTTTATTTGAACTCTATTGTTTAGTTGTCACCTTTATGTATGTTTTATCCATTGTGCAGTAAATAAAATAAATTAAATTTAAATTAGGCTGAAGCAGTTGAAGAAAGCCTGGGAATAACCTTAACGACTTTGGCTGGATTGTTTTAAAGACGGCATGCTTATCGGTCACATGCCGATTTCTGTTATTATGAGGATCTGCATACAAAATCTCGTTATTTTCAAAATTTAATGACAAATTTTTTTTATAATTAAGAAGTTCGTTTTAATACAACCTTTAGAATTTGAATGGAACATCAATTTGTGCTGCTCAAGATTATTCTAACATTATTTCAGTGGAATATACTATTTGGTTTACATTTTATTTTGTACCTAAAATGACCATTCACAGCAGTGCATACTGTCCTTCATCGATCAGCATCTTGTTGCCATGCCTAGTGCTTCTATGTGCTTTGTGTTCGAGGAAATCAAACCTGCCATTGCACAGAAGTGTGAAGGCAAAGCGTGCACATTTTTTAGTTGGATAGGCCAGCACATGAATCTTGCATATATTGTTCACAATGATATGACTAAGAATGAAGTGTAGGCTTGTGCTCCAAAAGTACTTTTTGCTGCTCCAAAAGGTGGCACAAAATGACTCGGGTAAATTGCATCATTGTGTGCCCAGCTTCTGTAATGACTGCACCAAAAACATTTGAGGAAAGAATGAATGCTATAAATATGTATGTGCACTGTACAATACAGACGATGCCGGAGGCTGCTGCGCGTCTGCTCGCACGACTAGCAGGCGGTGTCAGATATTGGACTAGATTCACATGTAACCTGTTACCTGTAAAGCCAAATGCAATCATTCTTTCAATTTCAGCATTTTAGTGCTAAAAGGAGCATATGTAAGCACTCATCACCCATCAGAGAATTGTAGTAGAGAAATCAAAGTGTGCAGCTTGGTTAGCCGTTTTGCTCCTACATTTTTAACAGTATTGTCTAGTGGCATTGGCAAATCCTTTCCAACTCGGGTACGTTACTAAAGAAGAGTCGTTTTCTTTAAGAAGAAACGCTAAAATGAAGAAAACAAGTTGGAAAAGCATAAATAGGACACATACTTTTTTTAAATATTTTTCCACACAAAAAAAAAGTTTTAACAATATTTGCGTTAGATGAAGTTTAGGTGGACGTCGCAGCCTGCTCTAAGCCCTGCCCACTGATCAGTGGCCCCACCCATCACTAGTGGATTGGCTTGGCTGCTCGGCTGAACACGCTTGCAATCCTAGCGTCTCCCTGTCGCAATGTCTGGTGAATCTAGTCTGATACCTGACACCGCCTGCTAGTCGTACGAGCAGACGCGCTGTAGCCTCCAGCATCGTCTGCTATTCTACCACCGTTTATCATTGTCTGCAACGCCCGTAAGATGCTGCCGTGAAAGCGGCGCGTCTGCGTCCACGTCTGGCTTTGCTTGCGTCCGTCTGCTGTTCCACCCCTGTCTAAAACCGCCTGCAAAGCTCGCAAAACGCGACTATGTAAGTGACGTCCTAGTGTTCCATCATGCACACGAGCCATGGTCTAATACAAGCGTCTGTCAGTGTCCGTGGATGTGCAGTAAAAAGGGACCAAAAGAACTAAAAAAGTTCAACAAAATAAATATCCAGTCCTTTCTGTTTTTCTGCTCTGGTTTTCTTCCATAGCGTCCACGAACAAGCTGGGTGAGCGTCATGACGCACAATTAAAACGCAACCTGAAAACATTGGCTTTGGCAGGCCAGGTGCAGCGCTGAAAAGTTGAGAGCTACGGGCCTTCGAAATTGAAATGACGGGAACATACCTGGACAAACCTAATGCAAAATGAATGCTGGCTCACAATTCTTATCTGGGAAGGTTACATCTCGGCAGTGGCGTCACAAGGGGGGGCGGGGGGGGCGGACCGCCCCGGGTGCAGGGCTCAGGGGTGTCGCGGCGGGCCACGATAGCGGGGGCGGGGGGGGGGGGGAGTCACGGCGGGCCACGCAGGAGCGGGGGGGGGGGGGTGTCGCGGCAGGTTACCGCCCCGGGTGCCGCTGACCCTCGTGACGCCACTGCATCTCGGTACTGAAAAACCAGGGTCGCAATCCCGACGGTTACAAAATTCTCAGAGTAGCGGGTCCGCTTACCGACACATTTATTCAGCATCGAAATGCGCAAACAAACAAATCGAGCCAGATCAAGCAAAATAGTTGACGTGGTATGCTAGGCTCACGCTAGTCCCACTACGAAAACAGGCACCCGCGCGACGCTTCCGAATGCGCTTACCTGCGACAGTTGTTTGCTGCAAACTACTTTGGTTCGAGATATGTTCCTCTAGACACCTTGTGAACGCGAAACGACTCGCACTCATAAAATCAGGCGAGCTCAACGACCTTCGCGGTGTGTGAAACCGCTGTCGGCAAACGCCAGCAGCCATATTCGTGATTGTTTGAAACCAAAGCAGAAAAGACGGCCTCGGGATATTTTTGAAAGAAATGATGGCTATCTATGTAGGTTGTTTCTCAGACATAAAACAAATGTTGAGTTAAAGACTACCGTGGCATGAAGAAATAACTTTACAACAAACATTCCACGTGTCAATCATCTTTCCAAACAATGAGAGCCAAGAAATGGGGCTACGTTCCTTGGGCGGCGCCTATATATAGCATGTCACCTCCACCTAAATTGCATCTAGTAGCATAAATATTTCAAGGAAATGTTTTTGTTTTTTATGGAAAAGTTAAGAAAGCATATGTCCCAAATAATCTCTTTGATTTGTTTGTTTCGTTTTATTCATTTTAAGCGTGATAGCTGGAGCACAGATGGTCTACAAAAGTTATGTTTTAATCTTGTGACCAGCTTAGCTATATGTTTTGGTGTACAACTTCTGCACTACCTAATTATTGTCTCACAAATTTAGAAAGGTTGTGAAAATTTGGCCCTGCAAATAAATCGTCCACATGTAATTATGAAACAGGGTTTATGGAGCAGCTTACCCCACCCCTTCCCCCTGCAAAATTTAGTTCCTAAGAAATAGTCCTAAAGTGCAGCACTTGAAAAATCTGCAGATATACTAGCATTGTTTACAATGGTTGGGAAACTGTAGTCTAGAAAATATATATTAAGTTCTGCACTTTTGGCTTTTTTTCTTTACTTGGGCTAGATCAGTGCTTCTCAAATGTTGCCGTGCCATGAACTCACCAACTATCTCAGGACTCATTTGTGAAACCCCATTGAATATGTTTATGTGACAACAGCATGTTGCATACACAGGGAACTGGTAAAGCACAGAAAGCCGATGTCGTCAATCTGACTGAACATAGATCACGTTTATTGCCTTCGGCATCCCGCGAACAAGCCCAGACAAGTCCTTGCAGTGGAAAGCAAAAATGGCAGCACGTGTCCGAGTGCTTTCTCCGAGAAGCCCGTAGGTACAAATGCATTCGCAACTAAAAATCAGCAAAGGCGCACGCGGCAACTCACCGAGACCTGTACCACAGCCGCAGAGATGTTCTGTTCAACACAACTGAAACCCTCTTCAGTGCAGACTGCCTCGAACGGTGCCATGCCGCAAACCCTCGGGGGTCCGCAAACTGCAGTTTGAGAACCGCCGGGCAAGATCATTAGGAGCGGGTGATAGTCTTACGTCTAGTTTGTTGGATTCTTTTTATGGGGAAACGCGTACGAATCAATCTGTACGTGCCTCGTTTCTTGCTACGTTTTCGCTCGGCTAGCTTGGTAGACAGTATCTCGAAGGACGTGTCGCACGCTTCCCGCAGTGGGACCAGCCAGGAACATGAGGTGGTGTCGGAGGACCAAGTGATCAAAGCGGCGGCTGCGCCCGAGCCCCCGAGAAGCGCCCCCGTGCCCCTTGGCGGAGCCATTTGAGGAGGCCTTTGAGGCAGCCCAAGGGGCGGTGCCCTGCTACCCAGTAGCCAGCAGCACTGCCAAAATCTTCGCACCCGCACCGCGGACATGAACAAAGGTTTCCTCATGTTCGCTGACGATGACAGCGGCCTCACAGGTGAGTGCGGCGTTGCTCCTGCGACTCTGTAATGGCAGCAGCGCGAGCACCACCGTTGCCGGAGTCAGTCACAGCCGATTGTCATGCAGTTGATCACACCGAGATGCATTGTGTAAGCCTGCGTTGAAGGCGCAATCGTACGGTGGTATTCAATCATGTTCATTTACGTTGCGAGGACTCGAGGCAGGTTCAGACATTTGCCTTCCGAGTGCAGTCGACTGCGTCACGGTCGCTTAAGACTGCTTACAACGAGGTGCTATTACGGGTTGGTAATGTGACCGAGGTTCGCGCAATGTGTCCTTCAGGAAGACAGTCGAAACGCAGTCAGTGGTGCTGAAACACCACGTTTGAACCAGCCTTTATGGTGAGATATGGCCGTGAGTTACTGGGACATTTTTGCTTGGTATGAAGCATGACAACCAGTTCAAGAAGTGGCTTAGAATGCAATGTACTTAGCATCGGAAGTGCCATTGACTTGCAGGCATATGTCTGCTCAGTGTCAACTTTTCCATGCGACATTGTCAAGTCTAACATAATTTCCATGGTGGTGCAGCCTGCACATCTGCACGAGCACATGGCTTCGTCTCGTGCTTCGCTCGGACACACATTCGTGTGAAGGAAACATCAAACAAGGCCACGCGTGTGCACGAGTAGCTTCGGCTGCTGTGTGACAGGGCCTTAGGACTGCTCGGACCATGAAGTTCTGGGGAACGATACAATCTAGCTCATAGTTCATAGGAAGCAAAGATTGCTGGACATGCCAGTCTGGTGGGTGAGATAACAGATGCCGTTTGTGGAGTTGGCTTCGGGTCATTGAGATTTCAGTTGCATGTTAAGAGATCCCCAGGTGGTCTCTAAAGCAGTCCCCAGTCCTTCACAGGGGCATGCCAGATGCCCTTCATTGATTTTGCTCGTAAATCCCTGAAATTTATTAAACATACCTGCCGTCTGAAATTTTCTACAGCTGTCACTTCGTAATGTGCAACATACTCTGCTGCAACTTAACACGCTATTCCAGGATTGATAAAAAAAAAAAATACTGTGAACACAAAACCACTTTCACATCTAAATCTGGTACAATGCCGGTTCTCCATCATTCGATCCAGGTCAGAACGATGTCGCTTTTGAAAGTCCTTTTGGGTAGACTAGCAGTCACTTTTAAATAACTTTTCTGTTATGCAAGATGTGCTTGTCACTCTTTTCTTAGCTGTTTCAAAGTGACTGTAATAATATTTGTTGTATGTAAGGTGGTCAGCTTTTTCTAAAGAAAGGCAGCATTTACTGGGAATTCCTTAATTGTCAGGACAAATAGCATGATCAAGAAAATGCCCTGTTCGATGGCTCTAGTAGTAGTGCATTTTGGCGATACTTTATTAGGACCATTTTCTTCTAGAGCGTATCCAAGAGGTCGCCTCAGTATAGGTCTTTATTTCTGACAAATGCACACTTTAAAGCATGGTTCTATTGAAGGTGTGTACTAAAGAAGCCCGTAGTTTCTGGAACATTTTCTAACTTGTACCTGGAAAATGAACTTACAATGCGGAGAGTATAAGTCATCTGCTATTCTTGCGCAGGAGTTGCGGTGACGTCAGAATGACGCCGAGCTCTGATTGGCTTTGATTGAAAGAATAGTGGGTAGACGTCAATGCTAGATGCATCAAGGTCTACCCACTATTTTGTTTTTCAATCGGCCAATAAGAGGCTTGGCATTCTGACATCATTGCACAACCCTTGTGCAAGAAGCAGACAAACTTGCGCTCCAGATGGATCTTTTTTTCTGATAAAGCATTTATGCAGAATATGCTAGCTTCAAATTGTTCCCAAAACAGGCCCAGCTCATGCACACACTCTCTTCACTAGATGCTGTGTCCTAAATGCAGGTCGGAAATATGTCAACAAGGATGCAGCATCATGCATCCCACCTGTTACGTTTTGTCATGTATATGTTCTACATACACAATGTTCTATTGTTCTATCAAGTGTTGTCTGGCTTTGGCCTTTTTTTGTATGACATGACCTAATAATGTGCTTCATTCTTTCCGCTTTCGACCAGTTCTGAAAGAAGACTCTGATCCCGAAGACCTGACACACTTGGCACCTCAGGCTGGAGACGACAGTATTCCTCTGGAAGAGCTGCCCTCTGGTATGTCTCGTCTACTTTATTTTCATAGTCGTCTTCGTTATACTTGGAGATCGCCAAGCACAAGTAGTATGGTACTCGATAAAGAGTCTAAAACATAGTCTAGCTAGAAGGCTGACAGTGTGGATGACAAGAGAAGTAAGCATGTGCGAATATTGCCAGGTTTGAAATGTAGAGTTTAATACTGATGTGCTATGCCACTGAGCTTTCCACCCGAGCTATAGCACTATAAACTCACTGAAATCCTCTGGGAGCATCTGAGTTTTTGTGATCTCTTGGGCTTCCGAAAACTCAGTAGGGACTCCTGGGAGTCTAGAATCTCCAGAGCGCTTGGGAACATCCGTTCTTCTGGAAGCTTCCAGAGACTTATGGGCACTCCTAGGTGCCCGAAAGCTCAGCTTCAAGAGACTTGTGGAAACCCTTGGGTGACTGGGAGCTCTTTGGCAACTTTCGGTGAAACTTCTGGCCTTCCAGAAACTTGTTGAACTTCTGTGTGCCTGGGAAGTCTTTGAGAACTTCTGGTTTTCCGGAAGCTCATATGAAATCCTTGGTGCATGGAAACTCCAGAGCTCTTGGGAACCTGAGGTCTACTGGAAGCTTGCGGTAACTCCTGGGTGCGCATTCAAGAGCTCTTGGGAAAGTCTGGTTTCTCGGAAGTTTGTGGGCTTCTGAAAACTTAGTCGTGGGCTTCCTGAAATTTAGGGTCTTTTGGAAACGTGTAGGCTTCTTGAAACTCGCGGGCTTTTGGAAGCTTCTGGGAACTTTAGATCTCTTGGGTACTTTTTTGGGAACCCCTGTTCTCCCACGTACCCCACTTTGGAGAGCCCCTGAACGTTCAAGGGCTCTTGAGATAAGAACTCGATTTGAGGAACCATATTATAAATAATAAGTAATTGACAAGTTAACCAAGATGACGCTCCATTCCAGATGTCCTGGGCGACACGTTCGTCCTGTCGGACCCTTATGGAGACAACAGCAAGCTGCTGCCGGACTATGCCCTGCTCCCACCTGAGGAGGACTGCCCTCTGGGCCACAGGGACCCCTTCCTCAACTACCGGGACGACAAGGACCCCTTGTCGTCGCCCGACTCGTGCGGCACGCCTCCCGCATCGGACTGCGAAGGCCGGGGCAGCGGCAGCTGCTCAGACAGCCTACTCTCGGACGTGCCCAGCCTCGAGAGCCCCGTCGACCGCTTTGCCGGACTCGACCTCCGGCCGGACGGAACGACGGACCTCCAGGTATGTGTAATGTCACCAGTGATGTTTGCAGGGCTGAAATGTTTCGGAAACGGGATTGTTTTAACCCTTCAGCTTTAGCGACCATCTAGGTTTATATTAACGCGAAACATTCTTTGGCTAGGTGTTCGTCATTTCGTGAAGCCCAAAAGTGAAGGGGGAAGAGGTCATTGCAGTGAAAAAGCGTTTGTGCCAGGCAGGAATTGAACCCAGACCATCTAGATTATTCAGCGAGTGTCTTTCCAGCATGGCACGACACATCGCCGTGAGTTGAGCGCTATTTGGTGGGAAAGCCCCGCAGGGCCCCGCTTTGCGTTCGGCAGATAGCAACCGGACACCCTGTCGCACGTTTCTAAAACACGAGCTAGCGCCGGTATTTCCATTGCAGGAATTGCTATTGAGTGTACATGCCATGCGTTAAGCCAATTGCTAAACTAATTTCGATGAAGAGCACCGAGAGCGTGGACACCACATGTTTCACGTGCAACACAATTGTGCAGCAACTTATTACGCATTTTTCTTATGCATACAGTCCTCTATGAAATCTGTGTACATTGGTCGATAGCCCTCTAAAGACCCGTTCGCACACTTGCCTTTTGGTTACGACCAGGTTCTTGTGATTTCTTTCGATGAGAGAACACACTGCCAATTTAATAGTAGCGAATATATCTTTTTTGCCTATTTCACGAAAAATTGGAGTTGCGAAAGTAAAGGGGTTTACAGTATTGTTGGCAGTGAGCTTAGAGAGATGAAATTGGGGCAAGCCAGAAAGAAGTAACTGCTTTTGACACCTTAGGGCAGGGGTCTCAAACACGCAGCCCGCGACTCGCTGGGACGTGGCCCGCAGGTAACCGGCTACGAGTCCCTGTTCCCATGCACTAGAAATTACATGTGCCATAGTGATCTCATCTCGCCAATTAATTTTCGCTCGAAAAGTAGTTCTTAACATATTCACATAGTTTATACTTATCTGTGTTCATTTGCCCTTTGTTTTGCTTTTGCTTCCCAGCTTTTTGTAATGTACACTCGTATCTCGTTAATTCGAAAATTTGTTTGAATAAAGCAAAGTTTGAATTGCCTGGAGTTTCCTACCATAGAGACACATAGGATGGGACCTGCATGTTAGTTTGAATTATCTGCAAGTTTGAATTAAGAGGGTTTGGATTAACGAGATTTGACTGTACTCATAATTCCGTTACTAGGCTGCAAGCACGAGCTCTTCGTTGAAAGATGCATCTCGGCTGCACAGACTCTCGATTATCAGGACCAACTGCCAAAGACAAAACTGAAAGCTCAAAACTCTCACCTTAAAAAAGAAAAAATCACTATTAAAAGACGAGTATTTTTTTCGAGTGTTAAATAAAAATCGTCAGAAAAGCAAGGACTCTGGAATTAACTTATTTATTTTCTTTCGAGAAATGCTGAGCTTGGTTCATTCCCAAGTGAATTAAACAACGCAAGACGACAGTATACTCACTTTTTGTTTTATTAAAAATACCAGCACGTTGGCAGGGCGGTGCCATTTCAATTGTTATCACGTTAGGTCAGGGCCCAAGGAGTTACTGTCGAGACCGGTTATAACGAAGTCAACAGGAATCGGAAATCACTTCGCTATATCCGCTATTTCGTTATAACCGACTTCGGTTAACGAAGTGCAAAAGGGAATGGGAAATCGTGATCGCTTCGCTGTAGCCGCTATTTCGTTATAACCGACTTCGTTATAACCGGTCTTGACAGCATATAAACAAACTCCCCTCCCATCTTACGTTGGCCCTCGAGCTCCCAGATGTGGGCTATCTGGTCCCCACACTTAAATGAGTTTGAGACCACTGCCTTAGGGGGACGACTCGAGATGTGCGGCCTTTCCATTCGACCCCGTCATTTGAATTTCGGCTCTGAAATGAGCGTGTGAGAAATGTGTCTTCAGTTTTATATTGGCCTGTTTTACTATCCACACTTTCATATTGACTTATTGGTTTGCTGTGCCTCTCGTAACAAGCTTTCTAATTGCCTCATCTCACTAAGCAGACAAATAGCAAACACTTCTCCTAGACACTCTGAACGTAGAACTTGTTAGTAGCCTTCTTTTACTCTCGGGCATTGCCAACTGTAGAATAAGCAACGCCGCTGAAGAGGGTCCCGTTCATCAGAAAGCTGCCCGGGCGACTTAGGCGAGCGAGCCTTGTTCGTTGGCTTCTTACCTAGTGGTTAACCTTACGTCCTGCCAATCGTCATCCAGGAAACACAACGAAAAGGCTGGGCAGTCGATGGCCGTGGAAGGCATTGGCAGCTTGCGACCACGTCTGCCGCCCCTCTTCGTCCCGTAGCGGGGGCAGTCGAAACAGACGCATGTTTTCCCATTGTTGCAGGAGGACGAGTTTGACATGAGGGCCCCGTACATCTCGATGAGCGGGGACGACTTCCCCTTGCTGAGCCCTCCAGACTCGGTCATGTGGGGTCCACAGGACTCGCCGCAGGGCAGCACCTCCTCCGGACGCAGCTCACTCTGCGACAGGTCGGTTTTCATAAGCCTGTCCCACTTCCCTACCCTCTTTGAAGGGGAGAACAACAATTTTTGCACTTTTAGTAAATACCGCTTAAAATCGAGGGTGGAAAAAAATCATCTTTTCTGTTCTGTTATAATTTAAATCAGGTTTGTTTGATCTATATCAGATTTATTCGATTAAATTCGGAATAATTTAATTCAAATTGGATTAATTTGATTTAAATGACTGTAGTTAGAATATAGTGATTCCTTACCACTACCGTAGATGTGTTTTTAAACGTGGCAGATTGATTGATCAATTCGTCTGACCACTTATAACAGTAGGGAAGAAAAAAAGTTCCCTACTGAAAATTTGAAGTACAGTTTAATTAACAACTTTCTATTGATATAATTCCCACCGTATTAGAACAAAATAGTTATATAGAAAGGTTTATTGGCTTCTTTTTTTTTTTGCATTCTGACTTGATTGCATCAGGACGTTACTTTTTTACTTTTGGTTTATTTTGCATGATCAGCACTGTTGCCAACTCGAAAATCGGAAACCCTTCTAAAGGTATCTTGAAAAATCACTAAGTTGAAGGCACCAGGAAAGAATGTCTTTTTGACCTAATTAACTGGTATAATTGGTCTAAAATGCCAAAGAGCCCTTAGAAAGGAGCTCCCCTGTATGATCCCAGGGGGTTCCATGCACAGAACGATTTGCACTGCATGATGTTACTGTTACCAGGTGTTACCAGGTGCATTGTCTAACCGTACCCGCCAACGTACGTCTTCATTGTTCTGATCTTTTGTGCATCATATGGCGACAGATTTAAAGCTCGAGTGCCCAAATTCGCACGCTTTGTGAAACGTTTTATCTTCCAGTAGAGGTATCGGACTAGTCTAATGTCAGCTTGCAACTTCTAGTAACTACTCCCAAAGTTCCCTATAGCCCCGTTTTTATTAATTGTTGCATGCAGTTCGTCGGGCCCATGTCGTCTAGCAGATTTGGAAAACAAATTTGTACGTTGTTGCGCAAAACAGTTCAAGGCATGTTTCGATGTTTGCTACCATAATATCTCAAGGGCGTCACAAGCGTTATTCTCACTGACAATTTTGTTGAGAGTAAGCAAAAATAACATCCCCATGGCTCGAGCTTACGAGATAAATTGAGCTATTCACGATTGATAAATGTGAATTGGAGAACATTTTAGACTGCCGGAAAAAACACTGATGTGACTTGAAAACCGCTAAAAATCCCGCCAACTGCAAAACGAAAATTTCTCTCACTAAATACAACTAAAAGAAATGCTAAATTGGCAACACTGGTAAACAATCGCAAGCTGTCGTAATGCAGTCAATCGCACCCAAATGTAAATATGTGAACCAGCCTTCAGAAATACGGTATGTATGTGACAACCACTTCAAACTGTTGAAGTTTCAAACTGTCCAAGTCTGTATGCTCGGCTTCAACATTTTTGTGCTACATCGTTGAAGGCGTGCTAAGTGCCCCAGTGCTGCAGCCTCACAAATTTGCTCTGGTGCGTGGCTTCGTCTTGTGTTTCGTTCGTATTTTCTTACTCAAATAGCTTCGACAGTGCCGCGGAAGCTACGTCAGCCCGAACAATGTGGCGTAAAAAAGACGACGCCAAGCGAAGGCCCGTAGTTTCGCACGCATCACTCGAGACTTGCCAAAAGATTCTAATCGAGTATTTTCGAGACCCACGGTTTCGGGCCAAACCCTTGCGTTACGAAACCAGTAAGTAAGATGGAAATTAGGCGACTAGCTTAAAAGGATCACATACATTTTTTGCCGTTGCCGTAAGTGGACCAGGGCCAATAACCACGAGGTCACGGTCGAGGTGTGGTTAAAGGTACTTTTTCCACGTGTTTGGACGGCCCGCAAGTGGAACCCTGCCTTGATTCATCGACCGACGCCGTCTCTTCCGCAGCCCGACGTTCTTCGACCCCCCGTGCCCCCACGGCACGCCCAGCACCAGGCCCTGGGGCCGAACCCGGACCCCAAGTCCAGCCTGGCGGCCCTGCTGGTCTCTCCCGAGCTGCCCCCGCCCCCCGGCCCCGCGACTGGGGCAGGCAACACCGGAACCCGCGGCAGGGGGCCGCGGCGGCACAGAGGGCGACGGGGCAGCGCTGTCCCGGCCCGAGCAGCGGCTGGGGCGCCACGCAGTGCAGCGGAACGCCTCCATGGCAGGACACGGCCGTGCGGGCGACGCGGCGGGGGACGGCAGGCGGCACGGGGTGTACGTGGACGGCGCCGCTGGAGCAGAAGATGGCGATGCCGTCGCCTCCGGAGCCTCCGCCGAAACGGAGCAGCAGCGGAGGAGGCGGGGCCGGGGCTCTGGGCAGCCCCAAGAGGATGCGGGTGGACCCGCAAGGTACGTGACTTTTCTTCTTGAGCCCCCTTTTAAAATGGACATGTTCGCACGATACTGTTTGCTCGCGTTTCATTATGTTAGGGAGCTTTTACGTCTGCTTACGTTGGGTTATGACCGCGAGTGACCGGGACATATGCTTTGTATGAAGCCACCAATTCAAGTAGCACCTCCTTTTAGGGGCCATGCAAAGCATGGATGTCCCAGTGATTCGCAGTAACAGTTACCGAGTCTAAGTAACTTGAGATGTGCCCTGCGCATCACTGTTGGCGCAGACACAACTGCGCATTTTCGCATTTTAGTCGGACAGGATTGACGGACACCAATATTAACTCCTTAGGTTACCAGCCCCCTATGGACATTTTGCCACACTGCCATACAATACCGTGAAAGCGCCCACTCCGTTCAAGCACCCACTATTAAATCCCAAAACACCCAAAAATCCCAAAACTTCGGAATTCAAAAAATGCATGTTAGGCACCCGATTCGATCGGACAAGCGCCCATGTGTAGATTAACCCAGTTTTTAGTGAAAGTAAAGTGAGCGCTCCCACGGTATTTTAGGCTAGTCGCTTTTACAGGAGCCATTCATTTTTAAGAAAAATACAAGAAAAGCCGGTGATCGCTTGTTCATGCTAACAGTGCTGCATGCAATACTCAATATATGGCTGCCCAGCCTTCCAGGCTGTATTATAATAATTGGCTTATCCACATTCTCTACCAAGGAGTACCTTTTGTGCCTCGTTAACACAGGCTGTGCCTTTTATTTGAATAAATTGGGTTGGTTTTTGGAGGCTACCTTGTTAGCTTCGTAAATAGACAGGGACAAAATTTTCTAAGCGAGACACGCTTCATACGATGCTAAAATTGTACACCTCGAGGTGCCACTAGCGCAGGGATTATGTGTCTAATGGTGAATTCCACTGGTAGATCTGGAGCGCTTTCCAAAATCCGCGAGGGAGGCGAAATTCCGCTCTGTGGGACCCCTCAAAATCGACGAGCTGGACTCGCATTTTTGGAGCGACCCACCGGAGACAGTCTACTGCGTTAAAAATGGCCTCTGCTCAAATTCGACGAGCCGACCAACGACTCGGCCGACCGAGCTTTCAGACGACCAGTCGGAACCGTGCCTGTCCAGCTGCAGAAGCAACGCGCGACACAGGCTTGGCACATCATCCACACCTCGGATACCACGTCCCAAATTACAAGGGGGATATCCCCGTTCACCGCCTTCCCAAACCGCCGTACCTTTCGGCCGCTTCAGAGCAGCTGGGCAAGCACGGCGTTTGCCGTCGGTGGAGCCGATTGCTGGTAACTTTAATGAGCACGAAGAGGTAGCAAGCCATCACTTGCACGGTCATTCCCTAGTCTGTTCTTGCTTTACTGCACAAGAAAATGCCTGCTGCATGCATGTTACAAAGGTAAACAATCAAAGGCAGTGTTATTAAGCGACCGAGCCGCTCCTTAATCGACCGGCTCGGGTTTTAGTATGTCGGTAAGCAATTCAGTTGCAACAAAATGAACACCCGTAACCCTCGCGTCTGCTGCCTTCGGATTTTCTGTCGTTCCTTTTCTTGTTCTTCGTCTCGGGATTGCAGACGTTGGCGCTTACAATTACGCTCCAGTCCCGCATCTGCATCCTTCGAACCATGTGAGGTAGCAGCGTTTGAGACACAATGCCCACACCGCACCTACTGCCCTTCACTACCCGCGTAAACATTCTACCATACCGAATCAAACATGCTCATCCCGTGACGTGAGTGTGTGCGCTCAGTGGTGCGCCGCTGTTGACTTCCGGGGAGATCTCCTGAAGTTGACCAGGCGGTTTCGGCGCGGTTGGAAGCACTCCATGGAGCTTGCGCTGCCACAAATCTGCGAACGGAAAATGACTTATTTGAGCCGGATCTGCCAGCGGGAGATGTGCGCTCCTAAACGGGCGCTTTCGGCGCACTCCAAATCTGCGAGCGGTATTCACCGTAAGATTGCAGCTTTATGTAGCTCTCTAGTCACTGGTAAGGTGAGAACAACAGAGAGGTGCTTCAGTTGTTCCGCCTCTACTCGTCAAGCTTCCTACCTTAGACAATGCTTCGGCGTCTCGAGTGTGTGTGCACAGCCAAAGCACAGTGGAAGACAAGCCTTGCTGTTCTCACTCTATCCAGTAGAAACGTTTCATCTCCTGGCTGACAAGCTCTGACCTTAGAGAGAAGCAAACACCATCAGTGGGCACCTGTCATGTGTTTGTGTCTTCGTCGATGCAATATTTCGAAGTGAGTTGATGGCTTATGTGATGTTGCCTTTTTGCCTATGTGTACAGGTTTGCAGCTGCAAAACAAAGACAGCGTGCTGCTGAATCTGCTGGTGAATGGAGAGGATGCCAGCCACGGATACCTGTGCCAAACGTTGCGCTATGACAGGGTATGTGCTCCGGGCAATGCGAGCGACAACCTTCGAATGACGGCTCTATTTCATCTCGTCACTCGTTTTGAACTTGACGCGGTAAAAGTGGAAACAAAACACTTGCTGTCATCTCCGAATCGTAACTGCTACATTGTCGGATGCTGCAATCTTTCATGGGACTCTGACCTGGAGGGATTGCAAAAGTAGTGTGATGAAGCACTCGGCTACAGCTTTATTACAGTAGCATCATACTTAAGCGAGCTCATCTTTAGTAATTAAATCAGAATGACAAACTTTTAACTTCAGTGTTAGGGGAAACTCGTGCCTCTATACTGTGCATCAACTTTTTTGTGCGACGTTGTCTAGGCTAGCGTATATCCACACTGCTGCAGCCCTGCACTATTGCACAAGCCCGTGACTTAGTCTCGCATCTCGTTGCGTTTTCTCGTGCAAGAGACTTCAATCGAAGCTGCACACCTGCACAAGTGGCTTTGACAGTTGAGGAACGCTGCTGAAACTACGCCATAGTACTCCGTTTGCCCTTTAGCTAGCCCACACTCCTGACTTTGAGACGTGCCTTTCTACCATGAGCGCTTGTTCTGCGGAAGAATGTTTCAAAACCGCAATCTCGTGTTCTCATGCTTGTAGCCCCTGCTGCAGTCTCAACTAAAGGGTGAAAGAAGTATTAACGATTTTCATCGCATGTTTTTTTAACCTACTTTCACGGCTTCTTCGGACCACCAGGCGCTGCGAATATCCGATTCATTCGAGAAGACTGGCGAGCGAACCTGCCGCCACAGATTTCTGTTCTAGCCGCTAGGTGATGTCGATTCAGATGGAGTCTCCAATAATCTTGATGGTGTCGCACAAAAACATAGATGCCGAATATAGATTCCGTGCAAATTGTGCCAGACACGATTTTGTTCTTACGTTTTAGATCAACCTGCTGCACAATCCTGAAGCCTCGCTCATCTTCTCTCCCCGCAGAGGTTCCCGGCACCCTCGCCATGCCCCGCCCCCTCTTACTGGACGAGCCAATCCCGAGCCTTCAGGACCTGAGCCAACTGGACGCGGAGGTCAACGCCCCCATCCAACAGCTGCTCACGGGCGAGGACTTGCTCAACGCTCTCGACCAGTCGGTGCCTGCACTCGTCTAGCCCCGCCCTCCTCCACAACCTTGTCTCCCCAAGACCCGCCCACACCCTCCCTCCCTCCTCGCCGTCGTCGTCGCATTCCGTTTTCGTCCGATCCCTCTCTGCGTCCGCCGCAAGAAGCCGTCGCCGCCCTTTTGTGTGTGTAGAGGAAAACGTTGCTATCCCGTTCGCTTTTTTTTGGCAAGTTTAGTGTCTTTTGTTGCATTTTTGTTTTTAGCCTTTGGGTCGGAGCAATCGTCCGACCTTCTTGTTTCCCGTCGCGCCACCTCCGATCCGCAACCGCCGTCGCCGCGCCTTTCTCTAATGGCCATGACTTCGAGAGAGAGAGGGTTACGAATCGGCTCCTTGGCCTCGCTGCATCTTGTCGGAGTAAAACGTGTACAGCACGGCGCTTTCGCTCGTTCTTAGAGGCCGACGTACAACCGCAATTTTCTGCAGGGAAGAAAATCCTCTTGGCGCTCCCTCTCCTAAGGTGCGAGGGGTTGCCAAGTTGGGGCAAGGTAAAATGCGGAGAGGATACAGGAAAGGAGGAGGTGGGCAAAAATGGAAAGCGCGAAGTGTGCGCCGGCCTTTAAGTTGCACCGGGGCGACGGCGGCGGTCGGAAAGACCGAGAACATCGGGAAAAGGGTGGTGCAGATCGGTGCTGCCGCGTCATTCACACTCACGTGTCTGTCGCTCCGTCACACTACTTAAACTGGAAAGGAGGAAGCGCCATTGCCTTTTTGCACGCTTTCACTGCCGCCCTCGCCTTGCCACTGCCGTGCGGCGTGCCACTGCCCATCGAACAGAACATGTCACGTGCGCCCTCGGGATCGGGCACACCGCCTTCGATGTCTTGGAAACGAGAAAGGGCGAGAAGCGACAAGAAAATAAGCGAGGGAGTCGTCGCGCTTCTCGTTGGCACGTTTTCGGCGTTCCGGTTCTGGTTCTGCTTTTGGCAAGCTTGGCGCCGTCTGCCGTCTGGGGTCGACGTCCGTCGGCCGGTTTCCGCGAACGAGCTTCGCGTCACCGCCACGCTATTCAAACGCACGAAGGGGAAAGGGGGCTTCTGGTGCGAGGGAAGAAATGAGAAGGATACGGCTGATCTGTACATAGTTTTATTTTGCGCCGTGTATGTGTGTGTGTGTGTGTGTGGCATGCGTGTGCATGCGTGTTTTTATCCTATAGTACAAATCTCACGAAATGAGCGGGGCGCACAAACCCAACTCCTGCGCCTCGTGTCGTCGTCGTAGAGGCACGCCTCTGCGAAAGGAAACGGGTTTGCCACGCCATCGCGTCGACGTGCGTAACTTTTTTTTCTTTTTTTTTTGGAAGGGATGTAAAAACACCATGACAAATTCACCAGTCCTGCCACGATAGACCCAAGAAAGGTCCACCGCGATCGGTGGATTACTTGCGGGTCCATCTCTTTACTTACGTGTGTGCCCGTGAGGCGCCGTGTCTCTTTACGTTACGTCTTCCTGTTGTTCTTTGTGGTCCCGCGCTATTCGACAGCCCATTCGGGGAATCGGGGGAGTGGGGGGAAGGGAGGGACGAAAAAAGTTACAAAACAGATTACGGTCGGTCGAGCACATACTGCCGAAGTGCCTGATTTGCGACACGGTATCCCCGTTCTCTCGACTTCAAACGTACAGCGCTGCCACTCACGCTAAGCGCGCCCAAGCGACTACTCTGTCGGAAACGACTGCCCGAGACGTCCAAACAAACAAACCACCACAAATGCTACAACAAGGACCCTCTCTCTCTTTCTCTCTCAGTCGCTGTCTCTCTCATCAGTGTCTAGAGCGTTTATTTCATCGAAAGAAGCAGCATGCCTGAATCTGGATTGTTGTTGTCGTTGTTGTTGTTTGTAACGATGCGTCGTAGTGCCACTCTGACCAGTGTTTTGGCCGTCTTCTGTACATAGGGCACCCCTTTCGATTCGTTTGTTGCCGTCTAGCCTCGCCCATCCTGAATAACGTTGTTTGCCCGTTTCCTGCGGGAACGGGTCGTTGTTACCGAAGCCTCTCAGTGTCTCCACAACCCCCGCCTGCCGCAGATCGATCGGCCGACCGCCCGAGTTACGCGCACGGAGTTGGTTGTACATTAGAAGCTGCAGAGAGTCATCCTTTCCATCCTTTTGTTGTTTTGTTTTTCTTCTTTTAATGGAATCGTAGGCTGAGGACAAGTTTTCTTGTTTGCAGCCGAGTTTGAAGAGAGTTTATATACATCGAAACCCTGATGTCTAGTGAGAAAGCCCCCTTTGTTTGCAGAGGGAGACAGATATGTGTATATCCATAGTTTTTTGCTCTTTGTGTGTATCAAACATAGAGAAGTCGCTCTGCATTTTGAGCGGGTGACAAGATCCCTTAGTGCACCCAAGGAACCCTCCTTCATTCATACTGTTCTTTTGTTTTCTTTATCTATCGTTAAGAGTCTCCCCATCTTATCGGACCCTACTAACATCTACTTGTGTGTACACCGTCATGAGGGTTCTTAGAACTTCGGATCAAGGTGTCTGTGCATTTTCCCGCCTCCATTTTTTGAAGATTCTGCTTTGTGTAGCCACGAGGAACACTTGTGTAAATGACGATGAAACTGGCATTGACAGAACTTGGTACTGCACATGCAATTTTTTGTTCTCGTACTTTTACGTCCTACAATGCCTCCCACACTTTCATTTCTATTCTTCGCTCCTCCTCGTACTCCCTCATTGTGAGACTAGTGTGAGCCAAGATTCACATGGACTACCGACACACACACAAGCGAACTATCATTGTTGGAAGATATGACAGATCCGTATTTTTGGCAGTCTTGAATAAGAAGGTGGATAAGACGAAGAAGAGAGAAAAAAAACGAGAGTTGTATATTGTTGAATATATGGGCATCCATGCATCAATACTCTCGCATAAGCAAGTTGTTGTAAGTACAATGTAGTTATCGAAAAATAAAAGTATCTTTTCATTTAGTAAAATGCTTACGTCTTTGTCCTTGATTATTGTGTGAGCACTATGGCATAGTTAACGACTTATAATGCACCCGCACAGTACCGTTTGACCACGTTGTGAAGACTTGCCCTGAACTACTTCTAGGAGTCTCCGGGATATCTGTTCTTTGTGTGCCAGTTGACAACCAATTCAAGGAGTAGCTTTGCACGCAACATACGAGGTAAAGATGTGCCGGTGACTCGCTGTCATTATCTCGTCCCAACGTGTATAGTTGAATGCAACTGCGCGAATGGGCGTTTAGGCAATGTGGATTCATTGGACGGAGCCCGAGCATTAGCTGTGCGCCCCACAAGTGCGAAGATTCACGGCTCATGGTACGAGTTGTGAATGTGGCACTCGGCTATTGCGTCCAGTCGCATGTGGTCATCGGCATGAGCTGTGTGGAAAGCAGCTTATCACCTCCTAACCGAACAGTTTTTAGGGTGCAAAAGGAATCTTACGAAATTTTACTGTCGGCGCGGGATCACCAGTAATGCTCACAGCTACGACGTGCCAGTGAGATGCTTTCATGGACCCTTTCAGCATGCTCCCAATTAGTGCTGCCATTATACTGGCCAGAGACTTCTGCGTTTTAAAGAAATGACAAACCACTGAAAGTGGGGATGATGAAGCCAACATGGGGCCCGCATTGGTGACAAAACTCTTCAGTGTGGCCTATACATGGTTTGCACGTGATGTCATTGCACCATGCAAGTGGTTATTCCTGCTTGTTCTTGCTTTAAAAAAAAAGAAAGCATTTGGTGGCGTGGAAATGTATATAGCTGCCAGAAGCTACGCACTCCGCTGTAAGGCTACACAATCCGGGCTGATGCGATCTCGATGCAAGCCATGTATAGTTGGAAACAAGTTAAGAATATCATAGGCTCTGCCCCTAGCGCGAGCTTTCCACCTAACACTTTGGGGTTTCGTGAGCACGCCCAGCCAAAGCGCGAGGGAAGGCTCCGAGCGCGTGCTGGAAGCGGAGCTTCTAGCGTATTGACTATATCTAAACCAAGAAGATGTAAAGTCATGGGATACTGGGAAAGTAGCACCATTACCTTCCCTGCGTACTCGCCAAACACAAACATATAGTACTGACATACAGACTACCAAACCTCGCAAGGTGATTGGTTGATCGGTCTTGGTTGCCATGGCAATGACCATTTCGGTCCATTAAAATCTTCGAAGCTTCTGAAGGGTCGTTCTGAACCAGTCGCCCAAGATCACTTTGGAGCATCATCGCAATGAAGCGTTGCTCACGCCAATATAGGCGTCTTTGGTGCTGTGCATGAAATCCACTCGTCAATCAGGCTTATCACCGCGCGGCACCGTATGTGGTGGAAGTGCAAAGATGTGCACCGCCAGGGTGTGGATGACAAAATCTCTCTATAAAGCGAGCAAATTTAGATCGGCTCACCAAGAATAGATCGAGGTCAAGGAGAAATTTCTCATTCAGTGAGCCATATGGCTGCCCCTGGTGTATACTTTCCCAGGATCCAGTGACATTATGACTATGAAAAGTGAGAAAGACAGCCTCTCACGTGACCATAATGAATGAATGAAGCAGCCATAATAGAGCAAAAAATTGGAATTTAAAATAGAGGCTGTCTTATTTATTTATTTATTTATTTATTTGCTTTACAGATTTGTTTTTAAGATGCCGTGAAATGCGGCTTTTTAGGCTGATCCAGTCTGTGCAGGTGGTGAGTTATATGGCCAAAATGA
The DNA here is from genome assembly GCA_037355805.1 of Ixodes ricinus. Taxonomy (NCBI): domain Eukaryota; kingdom Metazoa; phylum Arthropoda; class Arachnida; order Ixodida; family Ixodidae; genus Ixodes; species Ixodes ricinus. The sequence goes on along the minus strand of JAZHYW010057522.1, from coordinate 9,184 downwards.
CATAATATAGGGGGATGATCGTCAAGGTAAGTCGGTTAATTGACTAAAATTTGTTACTTCCTTTTTTTAGATAAATATATGGTTTTTAGTCAGTGCCGTGCATCAATAAATCTTGGGAAGCTTGCCTGGCAGTGGTGAATTCAGGAAAGGGGGGGGGGGGTTAAGATGTTTTGACTTCCCTCTTTAATTCTGCACCTGTAAAATTTTAGGGTATGGAAACGCGGGGAGGTGGGGAAAGGGGGGGAGGTGGTAAACATGATACACTGACCAACACCTGAACCCCGCCCCTCTGGAAATTCCTGGGTCCGTCCCTGCGTGCAACGGACGAGGGGATCAATAAGGCTGTAACATTTTTCATTCACTTCAAATGAAAATTTGGAATCTCCGCTTGATTGAGGGCGGCTGTCGACGACACCGACGGCGCACTGTATCGGTAACCTCCTCGTCTGACGCAACCTGTGTACCCTGTTCGTTTATCTTTGAGAACTGCCCAAAAGACTGTTGGCGCGAGGCCCGGCCTGTCAGGCGAATGAGGCAAAACATCTTGAAACTGCAGCTCTTCCAGTGCGGCAAATTGGTCAAATCAATAGCCGCCCTCAAACCATGTACACAGGGGCGGATCCAGAACTCCGCTTTTGGGGGGGGGGGGGGGGGGGGGGCCGGAAAATTTTAAGGATGCTATTCTCCCATTTTCTCGTGTGCACCGGGGGGTCCACCAATGACAAATTGCCCTCCGAGAAGAAGGGACGGGGAGGGGGGTCGACTTGGTTTGGGGCGCGGCTGCCCCCGTCGCACCCCTTGGATCCGCCACTGCATGTACATCACCGCCGGTGGGGACTATATTGAAAAGTTATGTTCTTTTCGGAAAGAGGACATTCCGAACTTTCATTCGAATGTAACATCTTTAAATTCCATCACTGAACAAAAAAGTTAAGCCTAGGAGGCCAAACGAAAGGATCACCCCTAAGCTGACAGTGGGATGGAAGCTTCGTGCTCGTCAGACCAGTCGTAAATCTATCTTTAGCCACGTGAACCCGCTCCCGTTTATACCCACGCGCAGAGAGCGGGGTCAGGTGGTGAAAGGAAGGCGGTTGATTGGTCCGGCGACCGCGTAACTCCCACCGCACTGTCCCGGTGTGGTGCGAAAAGTTAACTTTAGCCACTTTAGCGCACCGCCGCTCTTCCCACGCGCCCAGAATATTCCTAAAATTTACTTGTTGAACAAGTTTTAATTAAAACCATAGTTTTTAATTAAAACCATGTTTATTTTTTAGTAATTAAAAAATGTCAGACGCATTTTTTTATGTCAAGCTTTTTATAAAAAAGCCAGGATTACAACTGTTGACGTCACGGTGAGGAAAACCCTTATAGCGAGGTCACAAACGGGCCCTTCTTTGGAAACTGCACTGTTCTTTGAAAACGTTTCTGGATATTAAAACAGTCGGTTTTTCAACTGTTTTATATGTGCATCCATGCACGTATAAACATTCGGAGTTTCCTGTCTGTCCGTCCCTTTTTGTCCCTCGCTCCAGGGATACGCATGTCTGGCCAACAAACTTCTTCAGCCCCAAAAGTGTTGTAGCAGTCGACAGGAAAAAAAGGTGCTTTGCTTGTTCCATCGTCTCCAGCACTGCGTGCGTCAACATTGGCACCTTTTGAACGGTATGAGCCAGTGACAGTATGAGTTTCTAAATCGTCACAGGATGGCCACCGTATTTCAATATAATGTTTGGCAATTGAGTTTCAATAAAAGATTTGCAACTGTGTTTGAAAATATACTGCGTAAAGCATCCTGCAACTTGTTTGGAATTTTTGTCTTATAATTTTAAAGCATGTAACACGAAGGAAACGAAGCAGATGACGGAAGCGAAAGCAAACATCATAAAGCACTCACAACACACGAATCACATTTCCCTTGACAAGTCCACCGCCTCTATATACCCTACATATGAAAGGTATCAATTTAGCCGGTGACCACCTCAGCATTTCTTAAGGTTCCCAGTATGCTATCCCCTCCTCGGAAGTCTGATAAATGATAAACAGTGTTTCGACGTCATTGGACTCTATCCCATATAAAATAATAATAATAATAGTAATAAACATTGGTACAAGCAATAATTGTTCGGTGCAGTCGATAAATCCACAAAAGCGATTCCTAGCCGGACTGTTATCGTTTCTCTGCATCGCACCACTCAGGACAAGACGACGCACGGTAGTTGCTCGCTTTAAATATTCTTTTTCTTTTACGAAGTGAGTATAATAGGCTGAATGGTGCCACTATAGTCGCCGACAGAGTGAAAATGGCATGGCGTGTCTTTCAAACACCCGGGCCTCAGCACGCGCTTCATGCCTTCCACCGTGCTTTAACAGCGCTTGATGTGCACGAGACGTTGCAGCATTTTTGAGGGGGAGATTCAAGCTTGAGGGGAGGCAAGTGAAGCTCGTCCCTGTTGTTCTCACCTTGTCAGGGACCTTAGAGTTATTATATTGCGCGCTATATGCTCTCGAAGGTGTCGAAATATTTGTATTCCCTTTGGTGAAGAAATGAGTTTAAGCAAATATGTTTATTCTGAAAGACATTAGTGTACTCCTGTTTTGCGACATTGCTGGGTTCATCAACAGCAAAGGGCGGAACCCAGCTGATGTCAACAATGCAATCATAAGAACTCGTTTGAATATCTAATGAGGAGACAAAGAAATGCCTGTCAAGTAATAAAACTCAAGTGCATGTTTAGTGACTAAGCTCAAAGGAATGAATAACAAAACTCATTTATATATCGAATGAGTGAACTGAGAATAACCAATATTGAGCTCTTAATAATGAAACTCATTTGCAAATGTAATATGTAAATTCGAAATAATCGATATAGAGTTCTTGATGACAAAACTCGTTTGCATATCTAATGAGTGAATTCAAAAAAATAGAATTGAGTTCATAATGAGCAGACTCAATAGCATTCTTAATAAATATATTCAAATTAGGGCTGGGCGATTGATCGATTAACCTTCCGATTAATCGATTAAGGCTTTAATCGCGATCAAATTTTTTAACCGGTTAATCGGTTTTTTAATCGGTACTGAAAAAGAAGTCAACTGGACACACGCATGGCTCTATCCTGGACGACCTGCCCGAACTAGGGGTGACTCATGCCCACCCCCCCCCCCCCTTAAAGGAAAACGCTGCGTGGCGTGCATCCTGTCGTTCTGTCCTGAGCGGTTTTCTGTTCCCAGCCAGGTGCTATGAGTATGAGCAAGGCTCGCGAAGCGTCACGTGTTCGAGGATATCCACTACAGTTCTACCGAGGCCAGACGAACAAGCCGGGCCCGCAATTGATCCCTTTACGACCGCGAAACTTCACATGTTGAGGATCTATTACACATCCTGCCCAGGCAAGACAAACAAGCAGAAAAACAAGCTGGGTAGTGTTGCGAAAGGCCTTAGGAAACGACCTTCCCTAACTAATCCGACCGGCACGGGTGAACGCCCTGGAGCATCGTCGCCAGACGCCAGGTGGCTACGGTCAGCTGCGCCCGGAGACAAAGCGAGAGGCACCTTGGAGTCGCCAACGCACCTTGGTACACAGGGACGACGTGACCTTCTCCGAAGGATCATCGGGTTGACCCACGCCAGTGTCATCTGGCCGTCTTTGCCGTCCGGCCCCTCTCCTTGCTTCTGCTGTCTGACCTCGACGCACGGCGACCCGACAGCCTTGGGACGTCCTCGACAGAGAAGGGGGCTTTACTCAATTTCCCCGGCTTAGATCGCCCATGGGATTATCCCCTAACCCACGGAAGCCTGGACGCCTGCAATTATGGATGTCTTCCGCCTTCCTCGAGTTCGATGGCACCATTGTCCGCCGAGATTGACCGGCGACACCGCGGCCAAGGATGTCTGGCCCTTCCGTGTGTGTGCCGCGTGTGGCAGTGTGTGAGAGAGGGGGAGGGCATACTTGAATGTTAGGGACTGGCCCCACAGCCTTGGTGAAGGCCTGAACCCTGGGGATTCCCTACTAGGGATCTGGGGACATGTGACATTATAAAATGAGCAGCAGGCCGCTGCTACAATGTGTTCTCATAGTGTTCTCGAGTGTTCTCCCGTCAGATGATGTAACCTGTCTATTTGTATATAAAAAGAGTTATATAAGAGACACCCCTCCTGCGCCCTGGTCCTTCCCGAGTCCGGCCAGGTCATGAGTTCCTGCCCTCACTCGGCTCCCTGCCGCATACCAAGAGCCCGGACAACCGCTCGGTCCCAACAGTAGCTAACAACGCCTTGGCTGCTTGTTCCAGTATTCGGCCCGCAAAAGTGGACGAGTTCACGAGTATGAAAGGCAATCTCGCTGGAAAGTTTGGGTTTAAAGTAAACTCCAGTGGTGAAGCTTTTAACTCGAAGGAAGTTCACTGCATCATCTGCAAAAAGCCGTTTTCATACAGTGGAAGCGTAAGGTCGCTTCAGTATCACCTACGAGCGAAGCACCCATGTACGCCGCTGCAGCAAGGACCATCCGCCAAAACGCAGACAACAATCAACGCCTTCTCATCGAGGTCCCTTTCTCTGAAAAAATAAGAAAGCATCGCCCAAGCTTTGACTTCTTGTCTTCCTGTCGGAGAATGTGGAACAACTTTGTCTTCGGAGCTGGAGCAAAAATATGTGAGTCTTTGAATCGTTGAACTACATGTATCCTCAATTGTAAATGTCCTTTGCGCCGTGTAACAGAGAGTAAAATAGGTCTTCAAAGGCAAGACGAGTTCTTGTATTCTTTTTAATATATTATTTATAAAAATCAACGCAACCGATTAATCGATTAATTAATCGATTAAAGGGTGGCGATTAATCGGGTTAAAATTTTTAATCGACGCCCAGCCCCTAATTCAAATGAATGGATATTGAGTTGTACTATGAGCAAACTCAATTGCATTCTTGATGAGTAAATTCAAAAGATTATATATTGAGTTCATAATGAGTAAATTCAAAGAAAATATATTGAGTTCTTAATTACCAATCTCAATCGCATTCCTAATGAATAAATTCAATACATTAGGTATTGAGTTTCTTATGATCAAACTCATTAGACGTTGAATTTATATTGTGTTGCAATTGACTCGATAGGAATACATTTGAAACTCAATTGTAACTCATTGATCATTTTTGTAAGGGCGAGTTCAATACCAAGATTCATTCGTGCGAAACGCTCATGGTTATTCGCGTGCACGTACAAGAGCAGATTGATATCAAAATATACCACTACTTGGGAGCGGAGCATAGTCCGTTGCGACGGCGTAGTTGCAAAATGTAACATATCACCGTCATCTCCCAAACCCATTGTTCACGCGCGTGAGGCTTCTTCCGTAGCTACCTTGAATGAGGCCTTTCTGATAAGCAGCACCTCTAGCCCATTATCACTGGCAAACGATCCATGCGCTTTTTGTACCTCGAAACGAATGGAAGAGCGATAGGGCGCTATCGGCGCTCCTCTTTTCCCACTTATACAAAGCATTGAGCGCATAAATACACTTCTGCTAACATACGTTATCGTTTACTGCCTTCAACTATGACCGACTACATTTTGGCATTTTAGTTCCTTTCTTATCACGTTATCTAGTCGCCAGATGCAAAGCTTCCAATTGCCTCTTCGTTTTTATCTGTTCTGAGCTCAGGCCGCTGAGCAGATGATGTCACACCACTTTCGCTTCTGGGTTCACGGCTTCACGCTATCTTCAAGGCGCAATGCAACGATTTTTGGTCTTAGGCCTAAAAATTGTTTGGGTTAGTGTGTCACTTCTACAGAATGCAAACTAACGCATCTAAGGCACTTAAACGTCGCGCAGAAGCCGGTTTTTCAACGCATCGCGCAGCAATTCACTACAGAGCTGCAAGCCGAAGGTGGAAGTTTACAGCAAAAAAGTCAAAATATAAACCTACCTCACTGATATATATACACACAGGGGTTTCACGAAAGGTGGACAAATTCGATATTGCGAAAACTATGCGTTAAAATGAAAGCCGTTTACAACTCTTTGTAATGCCGAATTAGAGCGCAGCTCTTGAGGAGGAGGAGGGGAAGGTACGGAGAGGAGGCTATGCCCCTCCTCCTCTCCGGCTCGCCTCCCATTTAGGGAAAATTTTCTGCTAAATTTAGCGGGGGACTTTTTCCGCTAGACTTAGCGGCGAAATTGTTTCCACTAGATTTAGCGGGAAAGTTTTTCCGCTAGTTTTAGCTGGGAAACTCTTCCGCTAAATTTAGCGGGGAAATTTTTTCTGCTAGATTTAGCGGGAAATTTTCCCGCTAGATTTAGCGGGGAAATTTTTCCGCTAAATTTAGCGGCGCAATTTTTCCGCTAAATTTTGCTTGGGAAATTTTTTCCGCTAGATTCAGATGGGAAATTTTCCCGCTAGATATAGCGGGGAAATTTTTCCGCTAGGTTTAGTGGGAAATTTTTCTGCCGATTTAGCGGGGGACTTTTTTTGCTAGATTTAGTGGGGAAATAGTTTCCGCTAAATTTAGCGGGAAAATTTTTTCCACTGGATTTGGCAGGGAAATTTTCCCGCTAGATTTAGCAGGGAAATTTTACCGCTAAATCTAGCGGGAAATTTTTTTCCGCTAGATTTAGCGGGGAAATTTTCCTGCTAGATTTAGCAGGTAAATTTTTCCGCTAAATGTAGTGGTGAAATTTTTCCGCTAGATGTAGCGTGGAAATTTTTTCTGCTAGGTTAAGCGGGGAAATTTTCCCGCTAGATTTAGCAGGTAATTTTTCCACTTAATTTAGCGGCGATATTTTTCCGCAGCGGGGAAATTTTTTCCGCTAGATTTAGCGGGAAATTTTCCCGCTAGATGTAGTGGGGATATTTTTCCGCTAAATTTAGCGGGGAAATTTTTCCGCTAAATTTAACGGGGAAATTTACCCATAATGCACCGCGCAATTACGCCGACGGCGACGCCGCTCAAGCCGGAAACGAGCGCCTAAGAGCTGCGCTCTAAAAAAGGCTTGCGTCGTTTTGGTCCTGGGCCAGGAGCCTATTTAGGAAAATTATTAAAGTCCGGGATAATTAGGTTGTTAATTATTTTTGAATAATTAACTTTTTTTAATATTGTTATTATATTTATATTGTATTATTGTAATATATATTTATATTGTATATTGTATTATATTTATATTGTATATTGTATTATATTTATATTGTATATTGTATATATTTAATTGAAACCATACCCTTAAACGGGTATGGTTTCAATTAGAAAATTGCTCAGCATCATCAAAAAACACTAAATCAACAAATTGCAGAACGATAGAAGGCACGCGAAGCATTTTAGGGCGTTCTGAAAAACCGCACAAATTCGACGGGTTTTTAAGTTTCGGTTTGCTATCGGAGCGCATCTCGGCCTGGCGGCACCGCGCCCTGTGAAGAGATAGTGCAACCAACCTCTTGCGCTGTCATCGCGCGACGCAGCAGAGGCTGGTTGCACTATCTCTCCACGGGGCGCGGTGCCGCCGCGGCTGAGATGCGCTTCGATAACAAACCGAAACTTAAAAACCCGTCGTATTTGTGCGGTTTTTCAGAAAACCATAAATTGCTTCGCGTGCCTTCTATCGTTCTCAACGAGGTAGATCGTTCTGCAATTTGTTGATTTAGTGTCTTTTGATGACGCTGAGATAATTGCATCGAAAAAATAATTAACAATCTAATAGACCGATCTCACCAGCCAGATTGACTACGCCACCGCTGCCGCAATGCATCGAGGGAACTTTAGTCTTTCTGCACGTGCGACAACCCCACTGGGGCTCTGCGCGTGTGGAGCACGAGACAGCACGAGCCCTCGCATGCACGGCTGTCATCCCTCCTGTGAACTAAAGTTATGGCGGCCTCGCGCATGCGCCGAACGCTTAGTGAGATCGGTCTATTATCCCGAACTTTAATCATTTTCCTAAATAGGCCCCTGGCCCAGTACCGAACCCGCCAGCGCTCCTACGACGCGGCGTGTGCCACCTGTCGGCAGTACTTCTCTCTACGCGTGTATCGTCTGCAAAGGGGCGGCGTATATTTTCTATACTCCGTGTCACGAGGTTGTGTGCGGTAGAGGCGAAGGCAACGCCAGGCGAGGGGACAAAGCGGCAAGCACTAGGAAGGCTGTGGAGGAGGAGAGAAACCTCCTTTCCTCTCTAACGTTCCTATGCTCTCTCTTTCTCCCCTCGCCCTCCATTGATTTCCTCTCCCGTCCCGCCTCCCTTGTGCTCGCCTTCTCTCTCTTCGCCTGGCGTTGCCTTCGCCTGCACTGCACAGAACTAGTGACACAAAGTATAAAACAATTTTTTTTTGGCAAAATGTTTTTTTTTTGGACTTGCATTATTTGTTTGCCCCTCTGTAGTAAATTGCCACGTGATACGTTGAGAAATTGATTTTCTTTTCGGGCCGTCTAGAGTGCCTTAATAGTTTTTACACGCTTACAGGCTGAAAATAAAGAACGGAAAATCATTTTTGCTTGCGCCAGTGGAGCTTTTTTTTCTTCTTTTTCTTCCAGGAAAGAAGGTTTTGCTCATATCTGCAAAAGATACATGAACCTCGATGGGCGGAAGAAAAGGAGAACAATAAAAAGAAACACAGCCCTCTTATTTTTATAAGGCAATTAAATGCAAAGGTGCAAGCGAGCTAGACAAGAATGACGAAAATAATCTCTGGGAAGGGGAACAAGAGAAACAAAGGACAAACACAAATCAATAAAAAGAAACACAGCCCTCTTATTTATCGGCTGCTTTTTGTTTCACTTCATTTCATTTTTGGAAATTACTTAATCTTAGAGTTTTTTCGTCTTTCTTATTGAAGAGAGCCGTTCATTCCCACGATGGTGTGGTACTGTATAACTTATCATGATTGCAGTGTTACCAGACCTAAGTATATATTATTTACGAAATGTCAAGTTGTATACTCATCATGCTTTAGCAGGCACCTAAGCGACCGGAGTGTCCTAGAAATAAATTACTAAAAGAAATAAATACATTTTAGCGAACTTCCGTCGACTCACCTTCCTAGCACAGGACACTCCATCAGTGACGTCACAAGGGTAAGCGGCACCCGGGCAGTGCCCCCCCCCCCCTCCTCTTTAGTGATGCCACTGCACTCCAGAAACATTCTATGTAGGATGCTATGGTGCGACTTTATGGAAGCTACACAAAGCGTTTCTGTGTG
>JAZHYW010057519.1:0-11301 GCA_037355805.1 Ixodes ricinus | reverse complement strand
GCGGACTGTATGAGGATATTTTTTAAATGCGGAGCATCTCTTGCTAGGGTCTATGTCCCGCGGCCTTGTAGTCCGCAGCTCACACTACGCACGCGCAACTCTCCTCCTTCCCTCTCTCCAACAGCTGCGCGTTACTCTCTCCGCTCTCTCTCTACCAGCTGCGTGCACTGCGCGTGCGTTCGATTGTACTCACACCGCGCGCGCACGCGCAACTCTCCTCCTCTAATCTTCTCTCCTTCAAGTGTGAAAAAAAATAAACGGCGAGCGGCGAGCGGTTCAAGTTTTTCTGCCGCGAGCCGCGACGAAGGCTCGCATAGGGCAGTCGGTGGCGCCATCTCTCGACGTCAGCACGCAACTGACTCTTTCCTCGGAACCAACACGGTGCTCCGCATCACCCCATGGTTCCCTCGGGAAGATGGTGTAATTTTTTTTTCCAGATCGTCCACTGTGATGAGGCGTGAAGTATTTTAATGACAAAGTATATTCATGTTGATTTATGCATGATACAAGCTTCTTCGTGAGCTAATACAGCAGGGATTTGTGAAGGTGTGCTGTGCATGATAATTTTTACGTTTGGACAAGGCACTACTATGCGCAGACTATGCACGGCGAGCAGCGTATGTGCCGGGTGCGGACTATGGTTTGGAAAATGATATGTAGCAATTTATACTGGTACCCTTCACAAATTGCCGGCGTTGAACATTAATAGGCGTGATTTCCTTTTAATGCACTCGCTCTACACCCAAGTCATCAGTTCGTGGGAAGCTGCGATGAAAAATTATTTTGTTTCTAAAAAACCTAAATAAAACATGTGCAGTAAAAAAAAAAAAAAAATTCTACCATAAAACATATTTTTTTTTAGCAATATTTACGCTGTTAGACAATAATTGAAGTGCAGGAGGTAGAGGGTGCAGCCCGCTAAGCCCTGCCTTGTGCTTACAAGATGCTTGTTCCATCTCTCAATGACTGGAGAGATATTTGGTATGTGAAAGAATGGTTGTAAATTTGTAACTCCGTGCTGTAATAGCATTTTAATCTACCATTTTTTTATGTTCGAGAAGCAAATAATCAAGATAGAATCCGTACTGTTTTCAATTGTATTCTGAGATTGCTTTTCCCACTTTGGTTTGAAAAGTTAAAAAACATGGCTGCCGGAGTCAGAAGGGTGGAAAGTTGGGCTAGTTGGTAGTTATTCATCTTCTTTTTTACAGCCAAGACCCACAAAGCTGGCTCGCCGTTCAGGGTCATAGTGACGGAAAGGGGCTCTTGGCAAAGGGCGGTGGCGGGTTTTCTTCAGAAACAGCTGTCCACGTTGTCGATTTGTGACCCTTTTGCGATACGCAGCTCTGATGCCGTCATCAGCTATCTTAAGGATGACAACCCGAAATCTTGCCGAGTCTTTTCTGTGGACGTGGAAGATTTATTTTATTCGATTCCACAAAAGGAGTTACTAGTCGCTGTCAACGACTGCATTGACGCGACGGGGGAGGTCAAGTTCAGAAACTCTTGCGGAGTTACAGTGGAGGGTTTTTGGAATTACTCAGTTTTTATTTGAAGTCCATGCTGGTTCAGTGGGAGAAGGGAATTTTTGTGCAAAGGAATGGCATATGCATTGGTTCTTGTGTGGCGCCGGTTCTTAGCGACATTTTCCTTGGACAGCTCGATGTTTCTCTCGAGGGTGCACTGGGGGTTGAGGGTGTCATAAAAATGTTTAGATATGTAGACGACTACCTGATTTTTGTTGAAGTCAACGGTAGGGCGGATGTTGTAGACAAAGTGTCGTCAGTCTTCGAAAAACTTGGGAAAGGACTGAAGTTTACCTTCGAGACACCGTCGGAGGGTTGCCTCCAGTTTTTGGATTTGTCTCTCCGTTTGTCAAGCAACCATGTTTGTTGGGCTTTTAGTCCCCGCTCAAGAAAAGCGCTCCTGCCGTACGAATCGGCGCATTCGAAAATAGTAAAAAGAGGCATCGCGGCGTCTTGCCTTGGTTCGGCCCTCAAGAAATCATGCTTCCACGTGGTGGAGAAAAGCTTCAATGATCAAGTGAGGAAATTGACGGAAGCAGGTTTTCCTTTACGAATAATCGGGGAAGTGTCGGCGGGGCTGATTAAGGGTTTGAAAGGTCCTGTCAGCCGGGCACCACGGGAAAGGTCGAAGAGACCGGTGGTGCTCCCGTACCTACACGGTGTTTCGCACAATGTTAAGAATGTTGCGAGGCGGTATGACGTACAGGTGGTGTTTAAGGCTCCCAACAAATTACTTCAATTGTGTAAGAGGGTCCGAGAGTCGGGGGAGGGGAAGAAGAGAGGTGAATTTTCCTGTGGAAAAAAACATGTGAACTGTTTTGTTCGATGTCGGGTTTGTGTGGTGTATTGCATTCCTCTATCCTGTGGCAAAGTGTACGTGGGCCAAACTGGTCGCTGTGTTAATGAAAGGCTTAGGGAGCACCGTGCCTCTCTTCGAGCGACTCCGTCGGGCCACCTGGCTGTCCACTGTGACAGGTGCGGCTGCTCTCCAGCGTTCGGTGACACAAATATTTTGGGCACGTATAAAGAACAGAGGGCGAGAGAGATCTTGGAGGCCTTTCAGATAGCTTCTCGGGGAGAGGGATGCATAAGCCAACCCTCCCTTGCATTGACTGAGGGCGAGTTGGCGTTTCTAAAGACAACGACACGTGTCAACACGTAAACATCGTGATTTTACAGTTTTAAGATGTGTAGTTTGACAACAAGGAGCTGCAGTGCGCATGAGCGATCTGGGGGAGGGGCGGGATGCTTTTTGTGTTTTCTGAGGTCCCAATAAAACCTATCAGTTGCGAGTGAGCGCTCGTCCGTCGTTTGTGTTTCTTACTCTGTCCTCGTCTTTTGTGCGCTTTCAAAACCAAGAAGCTGCCGGAGTCTTCTGCGGAGTGCTGAATGAGCGTAGCTCGTTGGGCTCGTCAATTTTTTTTAAAGTGCGAGTTGTTTTTTGAGTTTACAGAGGTGTTTAGAGGAAGATCCCTCAACCGACATAGTTTACAGCAAACAACTACCACAAGTAGACGCCTTCGGAAGCGCTGCGCGGATGCTCGTTTTTGTATTGGGACTGGCCTAAGCCTAGCGTCCCACATCAACTATTTTGATCGACCTGGCTCAGTTTCCTTCTTTGCACGTGTTGAGCTGGATAAATATGTTTGTTCCCATAAAACTGGCCATGCTGCTTCGTGAATCGCGCAACCGTCAAAGATTGTGACCATGGTTGCAATGCCGAGAAGGTACTTACACAGGTAAGAATTTAACCCGTTTGTCTGAAGGCAATCGGGCGTTCGGCCCGCATCAACTTTGTCTAGGTATGTTCCAGTCATTTTGCCTCGAAAGGTAAGTAGCTCTCAAGTTTTGCAGCACACCTGACCAAACAAAGCGAATATTTTTATGTCGTGTTTTAATTGCGCGTCATGATGCTCACCCACCTTGCTCGTGGATACCACGTGAAAAAAAAAACAAAAAACAGCGTGATATATTGGTTAATTTGGGATATTGCGAGGATTTCGTCGTCTGGGCTTAAAGGGGCACTGACACCTCAAAATCATATTTTTTTTATTATCCGAAACGATTGAAAACGGTGCCGGGACATTACCCTCAAAATTTGAAACTTGGGAATTCAGTATTCGTGAATTAAAAAAACAATTTCCAAATGCCGAATTTGAAGTTCCCGCGCGGTCCCCGCCAGTGCAGTGAGTCAACTTTTGCGGTCTCCTGCGACTCGACTTTTCTCGGACCTCCGCTGACCCGATGCGAGGAGGAGGCGAGCTGGCGGGATAGAAGGGAGCTGGCGCGGGAAAAAACGGTTTCTTCGCCGACTCGCCGATCTGCTCGAGCGCCGCCGAGTTTTCTGAGGGAGGACACAAATCTAGGAAGGGACATCTCACCGAACTCCGATTTTGGGTATTTCAAAAAGAGGGGCCGTAGTGCGTTCGCAATTGCGTTAAAAAACATGTTTTACGATTGCCGTTATTAAATGTTATAGAAATGTCGCCTACAAAGCTCCGAAATTTTCTGATTTTTGACGTCATCGATCAAAAGAAGGGAGGAGGTAGCCGCGGGAGATTTAAACGCCAAAAATAAAAAGGCGCGCGCGCAAAGAAATTTTTTTTCGCGATGCGGTTTTTTTTGCGTGTTTATGACTACAACTTGCGTCGTTTTAGAGAATAAAAAAAATACGACCTTTGGGGTGTCAGTGCCCCTTTAATAGGTCGTGTTCACTATCCACGGCAAACAGCAAAACCAGTAGGGCTGCATATTCCTTTGTTGGTTCTTTTGGTTCTCTCGGTCGCTTATCATTTAGCATCAACCAACGCCAACAGACGCTTGTATTGGACTGCAGCTCGTGCAGGACGGAACGCTAGAGCACTGCTTTGATGGTCGCGTCTTCTGAACGTTCCAGGGATAGAACAGCAGACGGACGAAGGCGAAAACGCTTTCATGTCTGCGTCTCGCGGGCATTGGATACGACGATAGACGGTGGTGAAATAGTAGACGACTCCGGAGGCCATGTCTGCTCGCACGACTGGCAGGTGGTTAGACTTCCAGATTAGACGCACCGGATGTCGCGAAAGGGAGACACTGGGCTCGTTAGCGAGTTCTTGTTAGCGCGTTCGGTTGAGCAGCCAAACCAGTCCAGCAGTAATGGGCGGGACCATTTATTTGTGGGCAAGGCTTAGAGCGGGCCATGACCTCCACCTACATTCTGTCTAACAAAAAAAAATATTGAGCGATTTTTTTTTTCTTGTGGCAAAATTATTTAAAAGAAAAAAATGTTTTTTCATTGCAGTATCCCTTTAATTTTGTAACGAATCCTGTGGAAGTGAATACTTGTCTTTGACAGCTAGCCTGAGCCTCAATTGATGGTCAAGCCTGGCGGCAATCGCTCTTAGAACAGCATCTTCTTGAACAAAGTCTTCAATGCCGTGATTTGGACTCAAATAAATTCCTCCTCAGGTGTTTCTACTTCCCTACCTTTTTTACCATTGTCGGTAAGCACACAGTGCTTCGTTCCATTGCCGTTACAGAACTCTGTGCTTCACAAAGTGCCACGGTGCGCTTGAGGGACAATTTTGGGAAAAAAAACTTACCCCCATTCCTGTACTAGCGTAACGAAGGCAGCACTAACACAGAATGGGATGTGTTAGCAAGGAGAAACTATGTAGACATGTGGAGACTGGATGGCACGACTGGTAGCGTGCATAATTTATTAGTTTAGAATAAAGAGGCGGTGGTACAGTGGTGCGCACCACCCGAGTGCGAGCCCTCGTTGTTTACCCCATGTTATGGGGTGTTCGGGGTGGTGACATCTAATTGCATCCTCAAGATTAGTATGAAAAACAAAACAAAAAATAACACCCTGATTCTGCATACGAGTTTGCTAGACGTGTATTTGTCTCGACTACAGGCGTGCCTTTGGTGGCACCTCCCGACTTGACAAGGACAAGCGGCGTTGCCGTCCCCATCGCCGAACGACTGCGCGATGTCCCCTTGGCACGCCGTGTGCGATGTGCGTGTCTCCGTTTTTCTGTCACTCCCTCTCACGCCCTTTCTCTGGGGAAGCCCACAGCGCGTTCGTTTCACCTAGCAGAGTGCCGCTGTGTGTCAGAGCACACATTGTTCCCACTCCAGGAGTGACACGGACGCCCTCGAGGAAGGCGTTCGGCCGGCACCAGTGTCCAATCGGTGAAGAGACGGGCACTGCATCAGTGTTGGGCCGGGAGTCGGCTTATTGGCTTCCGTCCCCGGTTGGGGAACGGAAATGGTTAGGTGCCAGCCGTACAACGTGTTCAGTGTCATAAAACACAGTTGCAAACAAACTGGAGCAAAGTGGCCGCCATCTGCCAAGTGTCCGAGTGTTAGGTCTGCAGTGGCGGCCAATGGGCCCGCAATTGCCGAAGCAACACTTCGACGAAGGGCTGACTTTCGGGCGCCGGTGGAGCGAGTGCTTTTAAAAACAGTTTGCACAGTCTTAAAGGCTGTCCAAACAAAACAAACTTTCTGCTGTGTGCAACAAAAAAAAAAAAAAAGTATGCACGCTTTTAAAAAAATGCTAACGTTTTAGGACGCATGCAGGTTTTCAGGCTTGCATCTTCGCTGTCGCGTCCTCCCTTTTCTTGTTTTCGGAAGGTTAGGAATTGACAACAGCAGTAGAGACTTTGATGTGTCAGTGGCTACATTCAGACCCACGTGACGAGCAGGCTCCAAGGCTTTGAGCCAGGACGCAAGTCGGTCGTGACAAAGAGCAATTTTCTCTCAGATTTAACTCCTCGCCGAATGTTGACGCAGCCCTCATGGCCATCACATGCCTGGAGTGTGCGATCGAGCAACGGCGAACAGGCGATGGCACGGACTTCAGAAAAGGGTGTATTCTATGCATTTAGAACACCCCTAAAAAAATACGAAACAGACATCTAAACTTTTTAGGGGGGAGTTATCTCGCAAAGTTGAAGTTTTCTTACAAGCCTAGATCTACGAACGTTTAGTTAAAGACTGCCCGAAACCAGTCGCATCTTCCCCAGTGTCCTGCATGGCGCACTCACCAGAAATCGAAGAAGCGGGCGACCCCTTCTGAGGTTTCTTCTTGACGGAACCCTCGGACGAAGGCTTCTTGCCGGAGCTCTTGCCTGTTGGGGAGAACGGGCCCGGGTCAGTCGGCGGCGGATGTGATCGGTGTACGCCCCCAGACCCGTTGGCACGGCAAAAGAGCCTCGAGAGCCGCGCTACTGCGTCGTACCGTGCTGTCCGGAAAACGCGTCCCCGATCGGTCTGTACAGCGCTTCCTCAAAAGCGGTCTCTAGGTTTCTGCCCAACGAGAAGCTTCGCACCGTTACCCACCACAATTTCGGCGTGGCACAATGGCGGAGGAAGGTGCCATAGACGCCCTTCGGCCTCCGGGTTTTTGATTTAGCGACCGTGAGTTAGAACGCTGCATAGGCGGCTACATCCTCATTCGCTCATACTTTTGGCCGGAACTTTGACGAACCGACCGCCGGGATCGCGACATCCGACGGCACGACGCGCTGACTTTCACCACTTCGGGACCACTTTCGACGAGCGCAAGTTCGTCTGCTTCTCGCACAGGGATTGCGACATCGTCGCAACGTCGAGCTCTTATTGGCCGATTGAAAAAAAATAGCGGGTAGACGTCGAGGCATCTGGCGTCAAGGTCTACCCGCTATCCTTCCCGATCAAAGCCAATCGGAGCTCGGCGTTGTACTGACGTCGCCACAAGTTCTGCGCAAAGAGCGGACGACCTGCTCTCCCCACGGGACGCCAGACGCACCGGTCCATGACGGGTTCCAGGCACCACGCTTACGCTTCCACGACTGTTTTGACTTGAAGTTCGTGGGACAGTAATGCTTTCAAAAGGTACGGTGGAGATTGGACTCTCACAAAGTTTAAGGGAAAAGCTGGGCGCCTGCAGCAGGCGTAGTGCATCTAGGTTTGAGAGTTTCTAGCTGCTCGACCGCACGTTCAAGTTGCTTTCCTTCTTCAGTCTAGGCTCTCTGGGCAGCTCAAAAACGCCGTGAAAAATGAGGGAGAGTTACTGGACGGGAATAGCGCCCAAGTACACGACGATAAAAGAGTGCGCAGCACCAGTGAGTGAAGGGACCACGGCACACTTCTCGGGTGTTCAAGTTTGAACTTATTAGCTTAATAGGAAGCCACTTATTAGCCTCAAAGACGCTTGTTTGAATGTATTACAAGGGGGAGGAAGGGGGATCAATATCGAAAAGTATCAACACACTGGCAACAAAATGAACTAAGATGAAATTACATACCTCAAACTGGCTATACACAATTTGAGCACTCATTATTTGAACCAAAAATGCAGTAATATCTGCAATTACTAGAAAACATGAACACACACGTCAAGGATGACCTCGAGAAACGACCCTCAGGGACGACCTCAAGGGCGACCTCTAGGACGACTTCTAGGACGGCCTCCGAGGATGACTTCTAGGACGACACCAAGAGAAATTCAGCCTTTACACTCTGGTGAAAACCAGAGTGGAAAGGCTGGAAAGGTTGCCGCCATCTATGAGCGGTGCGGCAACCAGACAACTGGCAAGCCGGTTGTCTGGTTGCCGCCGTCGCTCATAGATGACGGTAGCTGTCTGGAGTTTTGTGTCAACATTTGTTTGTCCACGGACACGGTACTGGTAAAACTAGCCCTTAAAGCTCCGCTGTAAAAACGAAAAAAAACAAAACAACAGAGCTGAGCTTGGGAAGTATGCAGCCTGAATGTTAGGATATTGTGGAGTAGCCCATTGAACGAAAGACATGGACACCGTTGGTGGTGCACAGATGTCCCACCAATGTGAGTCACGCTATATTCCGTGCACAGTTTTACCGCAAAATACCGACAGGCGCCCACTCAAAAATGAAAGATAAACTCGAAAAAATGGGGGATGGGCGCTTGTCCGGTCATCAATTTTACATATCAATCTACTGTGCATATTTTCTCAGATCTTAGAAATTTGGGAATGGGCGCTTAACGTGGAATGGGCAGATGTGCGGTATTTTACGGTAGGCATTTTAAACGAACGCGTGCAGGCAGTTGGAACGTTCACGCAGCGGGTTATTACGGCCCTTTAAATCGCACAACTGTTTTAATATATACAACTTTGACTTGTTTCTTGAAGTTGGCCTTTATCGTGGCAATATTTTTTCCTATTAGCATCAATGATTTAATCTTAGACCTGCCTTCGCAAATATGTAATTTGATACATTTTGTATTGTGTTATATGCCGTAATATAGTTTGCTTTGACCCCTCCAATACGCCCCGTGCAAGCAAACGGAGTGTGGCAAAAGTGAAAAAGGCGGACCACTGGGAAATTACCCAAATTCTTTCAATCTTGATTAATTAATGCTGTCCACCACACATAACCTTCTCAATTATATGTTTAAAAAATACTGACGGGCTCGGGCTGGCTCGGGAACCTTGGGCTCAGCTATGTTTGGAAAACCTGTCTGGCTTGGGCTCAGGCTGGGTTCGGGCCGGGCCTAGAAATTCAGGTCCGTGATATGCTCTAGGTTCCACTGCTGTCACGGATAATGGGTGAGGGGGTTTAGATTTCTGGACGGGATCGCCTGCCAGAACTTTCGCCCATTGGTTAATAACGTGTTAGGCAGGTCCTGATTAAGAAAGTTAGATATATACTTTTTCTAATTTAGTAAACTTTTCGCTTTCGCTGTATTTAGACCATTGCTTCCGTAGTATTTCTTGACTTGGCCGAGGAAAATAAGCAGTTTCCTTCAGTTCAGAATTTTCTTATGGTGGTTACTAAACCAAGAACTCGTCACGTTTGTGCTGATAAAAACTGGCGGAATGCACTCCTCAACAAGTTTGTGGATTTTATACTTAAGCACAGCCCAGTCCTCAGCTACAGACTGCGTGTCAATAAGGACCAGGAGTTATAGTTCGAGAAAGAGTCAAAAGAGCCCAGCAGTTTTTTGGTGTCGACCTCATAATAATTGAAAAACTTTTCTAACAACGAGTTGCGCCGAGCTGGAGAAAACGCCGAGTTGACAAGGACAACCAAGTGGTCACTAACACATTCTAGAGCGTGATAAGCGAAAATACAGGCAGGGTCGGTTGTACAGAAGAGATCAAGAACAGAATCACCTTGTGTAGGATTCCAGACTATTTGGGTAAGGTTGCAAAACTGAGCAACTGACACAAACTCTCCTCACTCCAACGAATCACGACAGCCTGGGCGTAAGCGAACAGTCACTGCTCACTGTCGCAGTGTTGTGACAAATGTTTCAGCCAGACACATAAAAAAAAATATATTTTAGGCGGGGCATGCCTTAAAGGGGTGGTGCAATGATGTTGGGTCGAAATGTTTCACTTTACACAAGCTTACTGGCACTACTGGGAAACGAGCGTACTCGCACGCAACGCCACTGAGCAGGAACAGTCTTTTCTGCCGCGTAATTTCAAGAATAAAAGCGGACGTTTTCTTTCGGTCTCTCCTTCGCAAAACTTGACGACAAAGTTGCGGGGCTTGCATTATTGGCACTGCTGTTATCAAACTTTGCGGTACCCCACGGTGACGATATCTAAGCGTTGCTCGTACGCGCATACACTCGTACGGCGCAAGCTTTCGACTTGAGCCCGTACCAATCGATGCCTCGACGTGCCTCTGGGTAGTGGCTCGTATCCAACCGCCGCGACGATGGAAATAGCCGAACATTAACAACGTATAAAATTCGGCCTTGCCAACCCCAGCGAGCAGCTACAACAAAACATTGGGGGCATTCTATCGGCCTTGGATCGTGCGGCCGCTTGTTCTGGCCGCGAGTTGAGGAGGCAAGCGCCGCTCGCGTTTCTCCAACTCTTTCTGCGACTGCCACTGCGCAAAAAAAACTAACGCGTTTCATAAGTTACAAACATCCAGGAAAAATTCCTAGAGGTATTGAGTGAAAGCACAAAAACCCATTGCGTCGCCCCTTTGATGGCAGCGAGGAGAACGGTCGACAACGACGACACCATCCCCGCTACGGTCACCGGAAAGGTGAGAACAGCGGGGTGCGCTTTTCGAAAGCTCCGGCCTGCAGCACGTGCCAGTTGCCTTCCACCATGCACCGGCTGCTCGTGCACGCTCTAGGCACGGGAGCCGCTGAAGCATTGCAGAAGGCGGGGAAGCGTGTGCCACGGGGCGGTCAAGCCGAGAGACCCGCCCATCGTTCCCGTTTTGCTCGGGGGGTCTCACCCGAATGGGAGGACTTGTGGTGGTGGGAGCTGGGCTGCGAAGCGAGACCTCGTCCGAGATCCTCCGCAACGGCTCCAGGGTTGGAGACGACAGGTCGCACCACCTGCGGGGCAACCGACGCGTTTGAGAGAAACCCTTTTGGTCCAGATGCGCCCGGGTTCTGAAGGTACCCCCGGCTCCCCGGGCCGAGGAACATTTCCCATACTAGGGAGTGAGTGGTTCATAGTGTTGCGACCATTCAGAAGGTGACCATACGATCCTCGGAGCAGAAAACGGGACGTCAAGGGGATGGGGAGGGAAGAGGGGCCAAGCGAGACAAAAAGAAAAGGCTCTGCTACTATTCGGTTCACCGTGAAAATGCTCACTTTTCCGGGGCTCTTCGTTGAGTGCTTGAGTACACAAGCACCTTTCTTACCCATTCTGCGAAAAGTAAACGTGCCG
The DNA here is from genome assembly GCA_037355805.1 of Ixodes ricinus. Classification (NCBI taxonomy): domain Eukaryota; kingdom Metazoa; phylum Arthropoda; class Arachnida; order Ixodida; family Ixodidae; genus Ixodes; species Ixodes ricinus. The sequence continues at coordinate 118 of JAZHYW010057519.1, read as the reverse complement.
AATTCAGTAATACGGAAAAGTGTCCCATGCGGACATATGTAGGTGCAACAAACCTTACTGGCAAGTGGAGCTCGGGAAAAGCTAAAAATTGTATTTTCCTGGAGATAACATTTTTATC
>JAZHYW010057518.1:0-10923 GCA_037355805.1 Ixodes ricinus | reverse complement strand
TCTGAACCATAGCCTGCAGACTGCTTGAAAGTTGAAATTTCACCCGATGCAGAATATATACAGGTGCGGACTGTACGAGGATATTTTTTTCCAGATCGTCCACTGTGACGAGGCGTGAAGTATTTTAATGACGAAGTATATTCATGTTGATTTATGCATGATACAAGCTTCTTTGTGAGCTAATACAGCAGGCATTTGTGAAGGTGTGCTGTGCATGATAATTTTTACGTTTGGACAAGGCACTACTATGCGCAGACTATGCACGGCGAGCAGCGTATGTGCCGGGTGCGGACTATGGTTTGGAAAATGATATGTAGCAATTTATACTGGTACCCTTCACAAATTGCCTGCACTGAACATTAATAGGCGTGATTTCCTTTTAATGCACTCGCTCTACACCCAAGTCATCGGTTCGTGCCGACGCTGCGATGAAAAAATTTTGTTTCCTAAAAAACCTAAATAAAACATGTGCAGTAAAAAAAAATAAAAAATTCTACCAAACAACATTTTTTTTTTTTTTAGCAATATTTACGCTGTTAGACAATAATTTAAGTGCAGGAGGTGGAGGGTGCAGCCCGCTAAGCCTCTGCCTTGTGCTTACAAGATGCTTGTTCCATCTCTCAATGACTGGAGAGATATTTGGTGTGTGAAAGAATGGTTGTAAATTTGTAACTCACGTGCTGTAATAGCATTTTAATCTACCATTTTTTTATGTTCGAGAAGCAAATAATCAAGATAGAATCCGTACTGTTTTCAATTGTGCATTCTGAGATTGCTTTTCCCACTTTGGTTTGAAAAGTTAAAAAACATGGCTGCCGGAGTCTTCTGCGGAGTGCTGAATGAGCGTAGCTCGTTGGGCTCGTCAATTTTTTAAGTGCGAGTTGTTTTTTGAGTTTGCAGAGGTGTTTAGAGGAAGATCCCTCAACCGACATAGTTTACAGCAAACAACTACCACACGTAGACGCCTTCGGAAGCGCTGCGCGGATGCTCGTTTTTGTATTGGGACTGGCCTAAGCCTAGCGTCCCACATCAACTATTTTGATCGACCTGGCTCAGTTTCCTTCTTTGCACATGTTGAGCTGGATAAATATGTTTGTTCCCATAAAACTGGCCTTGCTGCTTCGTAAATCGCGCAACCGTCAAAGATTGTGACCATGGTTGCAATGCCGAAGGTACTTACACAGGTAAGAATTTAACCCGTTCGTCTGAAGGCAATCGGACGTTCGGCCCGCATCAACTTTGTCTAGGTATGTTCCAGTCATTTCGCCTCGAAAGGTAAGTAGCTCTCTAGTTTTGCAGCACACCTGACCAAACAAAGCGAATATTTTTATGTCGTGTTTTAATTGCACGTCATGATGCTCACCCACCTTGCTCGTGGATACCACGTGAAAAAAAAGACAAAAACAGCGTGATGTACCTGTTAATTTGGGATATTGAGAGGATTTCGTCGTCTGGGCTTAATAGGTCGTGTTCACTACCCACGGCATACAGCAAAACCAGTAGGGCTGCATATTCCTTTGTTGGTTCTTTTGGTTCTCTCGGTCGCTGATCATTTAGCATCAACCAACGCCAACAGACGCTTGTATTGGACTGCAGCTCGTGCAGGACGGAACGCTAGAGCACTGCTTTCATGGTCGCGTCTTCTGAACGTTCCAGGGATAGAACAGCAGACGGACGAAGGCGAAAACGCTTTCATGTCTGCGTCTCGCGGACATTGGATACGACGATAGACGGTGGTGAAATAGTAGACGACTCCGGAGGCCATGTCTGCTCGCACGACTGGCAGGTGGTTAGACTTCCAGATTAGACGCACCGGATGTCGCGAAAGGGAGACACTGGGCTCGTTAGCGAAGTTCTTGTTAGCGCGTTCGGTTGAGCAGCCAAACCAGTCCAGCAGTAATGGGCGGGACCATTTATTTGTGGGCAAGGCTTAGAGCGGGCCATGACCTCCACCTACATTCTGTCTAACAAAAAAAAATATTGAGCAATTTTTTTTTTTCTTGTGTGCAAAATTATTTAAAAGAAAAAAATGTTTTTTCATTGCAGTGTCCCTTTAATTTTGTAAGGAATCCTGTGAAAGTGAATACTTGTCTTTGACAGCTAGCCTGAGCCTCAATTGATGGTCAAGCCTGGCGGCAATCGCTCTTAGAACAGCATCTTCTTGAACAAAGTCTTCAATGCCGTGATTTGGACTCAAATAAATTCCTCCTCAGGTGTTTCTAGTTCCCTACCTTTTTTACCATTGTCGGTAAGCACACAGTGCTTCGTTCCATTGCCTTTACAGAACTCTGTGCTTCACAAAGTGCCACGGTGCGCTTGAGGGACAATTTTGGGAAAAAAAACTCACCCCATTCCTGTACTAGCGTAACGAAGGCAGCACTAACACAGAATGGGATGTGTTAGCAAGGAGAAACTATGTACACATGTGGAGACTGGATGGCACGACTGGTAGCGTGCATAATTTATTAGTTTAGAATAAAAGGCGGTGGTACAGTGGTGCGCACCACCCGAGTGCGAGCTCCTCGATTGTTTACCCCATGTTATGGGGTGTTCGGGGTGGTGACATCTAATTGCATCCTCAAGATTAGTTTGAAAAACAAAACAAAAAATAACACCCTGATTCTGCATACGAGTTTGCTAGACGTGTATTTGTCTCGACTACAGGCGTGCCTTTGGTGGCACCTCCCGACTTGACAAGGACAAGCGGCGTCGCCGTCCCCATCGCCGAATGACTGCGCGATGTCCCCTTGGCACGCCAGTGTGCGAAGTGCGTGTCTCCGTTTTGCTGTCACTCCCTCTCACGCCCTTTCTCTGGGGAAGCCCGCAGCGCGTTCGTTTCACCTAGCAGAGTGCCGCTGTGTGTCAGAGCACACATTGTTCCCACTCCAGGAGTGACACGGACGCCCTCGAGGAAGGCGTTCGGCCGGCACCGGTGTCCAATCGGTGAAGAGACGGGCACTGCATCAGTGTTGGGCCGGGAGTCGGCTTATCGGCTTCCGTCCCCGGTTGGGGAACGGAAATGGTTAGGTGCCAGCCGTACAACGTGTTCAGTGTCCAAAAACGCAGTTGCAAACAAACTGGAGCAAAGTGGCCGCCATCTGCCGAGTGTCCGAGTGTTAGGTCTGCAGTGGCGGCCAATGGGCCCGCAATTGCCGAAGCAACACTTCGACGAAGGGCTGACTTACGGGCGCCGGTGGAGCGAGTGCTTTTAAACAGTTTGCACAGTCTTAAAGGCTGTCCAAACAGAACACGCTTCCTGCTGTGTGCAGCAAAAAAAAAAAAAGTATGCACGCTTTTAAAAAAATGCTAACGTTTTGGCACGCGTGCAGGTTTTCAGGCTTGCATCTTCGCTGTCGCGTTCTCCCCTTTTCTTGTTTTCGGAAGGTTAGGAATTGACAACAGCAGTAGAGACTTTGATGTGTGAGTGGCTACATTCAGACCCACGTGACGAGCAGGCTCCAAGGCTTTGAGCCAGGACGCAAGTCGGTCGTGGCAAAGAGCAATTTCTCTCAGATTTAACTCCTTGCCGAATGTTGACGCAGCCCTCATGGCCATCACATGCCTGGAGTGTGCGATCGAGCAACGGCGAACAGGCGATGGCACAGGACTTTAGAAAAGGGTGTATTCTGTGCATTTAGAACACCTCTAAAAATACGAAACAGACATCTAAATTTTTTAGGGGGAGTTATCTCGCAAAGTTAAAGTTTTCTTACAAGCCTAGATCTACGAACGTTTAGTTAAAGACTGCCCGAAACCAGTCGCATCTTCCCCAGTGTCCTGCATGGCGCACTCACCAGAAATCGAAGAAGCGGGCGACCCCTTCTGAGGTTTCTTCTTGACGGAACCCTCGGACGAAGGCTTCTTGCCGGAGCTCTTGCCTGTTGGGGAGAACGGGCCCGGGTCAGTCGGCGTGCGGGTGTGATCGGTGTACGCCCCCAGACCCGTTGGCACGGCAAAAGAGCCTCGAGAGCCGCGCTACTGCGCTAGCACTGCGTGCTGTCCGGAAAACGCGTCCCCGACCGGTCTGTACAGCGCTTCTCACAAAGCGTTCTCTAGGTTTCTGCCCAACGAGAAGCTTCGCAGCGTTACCCACCACAATCCCGGCGTGGCACAATGGCAGAGGAAGGTGCAATAGACGCCCTTTGGCCTCCGGGTTTTTGATTTGGCGACCGTGAGTTAGAACGCTGCTATAGACGGCTACTTCCTCATTCGCTCATACTTTTGGCCGGAACTTTGACGAACCGACCGCCGGGATCGCGACATCCGACGGCACGACGCGCTGACTTTCACCGCTTCGGGACCACTTTCGACGAGCGCAAGTTCGTCCGCTTCTCGCACGGGGATTGCGACGATTGTCGCAACGCCGAGCTCTTATTGGCCGATTGAAAAAAATAGCGGGTAGACGTCCGAGGCATCTGGCGTCAAGGTCTACCCGCTATCCTTCCGATCAAAGCCAATCGGAGCTCGGCGTTGTACTGACGTCGCCACAAGTTCTGCGCAAAGAGCGGACGACCTGCTCTCCCCACGGGACGCCAGACGCACCGGTCCATGACGGGTTCCAGGCACCACGCTTACGCTTCCACGACTGTTTTGACTTCAAGTTTGTAGGACAGTAACGCTTTCAAAAAGGTACGGTGGAGATTGGACTCTCACAAAGTTTAAGGGGAAAAGCTGGGCGCCTGCAGCAGGCGTAGTGCATCTAGGTTTGAGAGTTTCTAGCTGCTCGACCGCACGGTTCAAGTTGCTTTCCTTCTTCAGTCTAGGCTCTCTGGGCAGCTCAAAAACGCCGTGAAAAATGAGGGAGAGTTACTGGACGGGAATAGCGCCCAAGTACACGACGATAAAAGAGTGCGCAGCACCAGTGGTGAAGGGACCACGGCACACTTCTCGGGTGTTCAAGTTCGAACTTATTAGCTTAATAGGAAGCCACTCATTAGCCTCAAAGACGCTTGTTTGAATGTATTACAAGGGGGAGGAAGGGGAGATCAATATCGAAAAGTATCAACACACTGGCAACAAAATGAACTAAGATGAAATAACATACTTCAAACCGGCTATACACAATTTGAGCACTCATTATTTGAACCAAAAATGCAGTAATATCTGCAATTACTAGAAAACATGAACATACACGGGTTTAAAACAACATCCCAACACCGAAGCTAAGCATCTTTTTGCAAAATATGATATTGCCACTTTCAGTGGCTATATCCTTCGAGAGGCAGTTATAATTTTCAATAGACGGAGCAAGAGGAGAGTATTCGAATCTGTTAGTGTCGACCGAATCTGTCAGTAACCAATATCATTTGGACATTCGTTGGCAAAGGTGGTTTCTGGAAACGGGGGGGGATCCTCTGCATCCTTTTTCTTTTTCTTGCAACACCTGGAATCTCGATCGTTTCCCTGTTAACTGCTCCTATCTCTCTCACCCCCACCCTCCCAACACTCCCCCAAGCTCAACGAAAAACTTTCAGCCTTTCCATTCTGGTAAAGAAGGAAGAACAGCAAAGCTGTACTATGGTGGGAATGAAGTGAAGTCTAGTCAGCTTACAACAGACCTTGATTTTGACCAAGATTTCGGTCTGTTGTAAAAGGAGTATGTTGTATGCAGATATGAAGTTGAGTCAATGGTACGTAGAGGAAAACCAACCAAACTTCACAAATCGGTATGTTATATCCAAATGTCTGTTGTAACCAGGTCTGTTGTAATGAGCTTAGACTTTATAAATGTAAGGATTAAGGTGTGATGGTGCAATTGGTTATTTGAACGACTAAAGAATCAGACATACATATAACGATCCAGGGTTATTTACTTCGTAACCACGAGGACGCCTAGGACGACCTCAAGGCAAGTGACTTCATCTTGGGCGACCTCAAGGACGACGCCTAGAGGACGCGCCGAGGACAACGTGTAGGGACGAACTCAAGGACAACGTCTAGGAGGACCTCAAGGACGACTTCAAAGACAGCCTCAAGGACAAGGTCTAGGATGACCTCAAGGACGATGTCCAGGACGACTTCAAGGACGACCTCGAGCGACGACTTCCTAGGACGACCTCGGAGGACGACTTCTAGGACGACACCGAGAAATTCAGCCTTGCACTCTGGTGAAAACCAGAGTGGAAAGGCTGGAGGATGCCGCCATCTATGAAGCGGCAAGGCAACCAGACAACCGGCAGCTCGGTTGTTCATAGTTGCCGCCGTCCAGTAGATGATCGTAGCTATCCTGGAGTTTTGTGTCGACATTTGTTTGTCCACGGACACGGTACTGGTAAAACTAGTCCTTAAAGCTCCGCTGTAAAAACGAAAAAAAAACAAAACAACAGAGCTGAGCTTGGGAAGTATGCAGCCTGAATGTTAGGATATTGTGGAGTAGCCCATTGAACGAAAGACATGGACACCGTTAGGCTGGTGCACAGATGTCCCACCAATGGGAGTCACGCTATATTCCGTGCACGGTTTTACCGCAAAATACCGACAGGCGCCCACTCAAAAATTAAAGATAATCTCAAAAAATGGGAGATGGGCGCTTGTCCGGTCATCAATTTTACATATCAATCTACTGTGCATATTTTCTCAGATCTTAGAAATTTGGGAATGGGCGCTTAACAGTGGAATGGGCAGATGTGCGGTATTTTACGGTAGGCATTTTAAACGAACGCGTGCAAGCAGTCGGAACGCTCACGCAGCGGGTTATTACGGCCCTTTAAATCGCAACAACTGTTTTAATATATACAACTTTGACTTGTTTCTTGAAGTTGGCCTTTATCGTGGCGTATATTTTTTCCTATTGGCATCAATGATTTAATCTTAGACCTGCCTTCGCAAATATGTAATTTGATGCATTTTGTATTGTAGTTATATGCTGTAATATAGTTTGCTTTGACCCCTCCAATACGCCCCCGTGCAAGCAAACGGAGTGTGGCAAAAGTGAAAAAGGCGGACCACTGGGAAATTACCCAAATTCTTTCAATCTTGATTAACTAATGCTGTCCACCACACAGAACCTTCTCAATTATATGTTTAAAAAATATGACGGGCTCGGGCTGTGCTCGGATTTTAATTAGAAAACCTATTGGGCTCGAGCTTATGTTTAGGAATCCTGTCGGGCTCGGGGCCTATGTTTGGAAAACCTGTCTGCCTTGGCTCAGGCTGGGTCGGGCCGGGCCTAGAAATTCAGGGTCCGTGATGTGCTCTAGGTTCCACTACTGTCACGGATAATGGGTGAGGGGTTTAGATTTCTGGACGGGATCGCCTGCCAGAACTTTCGCCCATTGGTTAATAACGTGTTAGGCAGGTCCTGATTAAGAAAGTTAGATATATACTTTTTCTAATTTGTAAACTTTTCGCTTTCGCTGTATTTAGACCATGCTTCACGCAGTGTTTCCTGACTTGGCTGAGGAAAATAACCGTTTCTTTCAGTTCAGAATTTTCTTATGGTGGTTACTAAACCAAGGGCTCGTCACGTTTGTGCTGATAAAAACTAGCGGAATGCACTCCTCAACAAGTTTGTGGATTTTATACTTAAGCACAGCGCAGTCCTCAGCTACAGACTGCGTGTCAATAAGGACCAGGAGTTATAGTTCGAGAAAGAGTCAAAAGAGCCCAGCAGTTTGTTGGTGTCGACTTCATAATAATTTAAAAACTTTTCTAACAACGAGTCGCGCCGAGCTGGAGAAAACGTCGAGTTGACAAGGACAGCCACGTGGTTGCTCATACATTCTAGAGCGTGATGAGCGAAAAATACAGTCAGGGCCGGTTGTACAGAAGAGATCAAGAACAGAATCACCTCGTGTAGGATTCAAGACTATTTGGGTAAGGTTGCAAAACTGAGCAACCAACACAAACTCTCCTCACTCCGACGCAATCACGACAGCCTGGGCAAAGCGAACAGTCACTGCTCACTGTCGCAAGTGTTGTAACAAATGTTTCTTAGCCAGACACATAAAAAAAAATATTTTTAGGAGGGGCTGCGCTTAAAGGGTGGTGCAATGGTGTTGGGTCGAAATGTTTCACTTTACACAAGCTTACTGGCACTACTGGGAACTCGAGCGTACTGCGCACGCAATGCCACTGACCAGGAACAGTCTTTGCTGCCGCGTAATTTCAAGAATAAAAGCGGACGTTTTCTTTTGGTCTCTCCTTCGCAAAACCTTGACGACAAAGTTGCAGGGATTGCATTATTGGCACTGCTGTCATCAAACTTTGCGGTACCCACGGTGACTGATATCTAAACGTTGCTCGCACGGTGCATACACTAGACGCAGCGCAAGCGTTCGACATGAGCCCGTACCAATCGATGCCTCGACGTGCCTCCGGGTAGTGGCTCGTATCCAACCGCCAGCAACGATGGAAATAGCCGAACATAAACAACGTATAAAATTCGGCCTTACCAACTCCCAGCGAGCAGCTACAACAAAACATCGGGGGCATTTATCGGCCTTGGATTGTGCGGCCGCTTGTTCTGTCCGCGGGCTGAGGGAGGCGAGAGCCGCTCGCGTTTCTTCAACTCTTTCTGCGACTGCCAATGCGCAAAAAAACTAACGCGTTTCATAGGTTACGAACGTCCAGGAAAAATTCCTAGAGGTGCTGAGTGAAAGCACAAAAACCCATTGCGTCGCCCCTTTGATGGCAGCGAGGAGAACGGTCGGCACTGACGACACCATCCCTTCCACGGTCACCGGAAAGGTGAGAACAGCGGGGTACGCTCTTTAGAGCCCGGCCTGCAGCACGTACCCGAAGTTGCCTTCCACCATGCACCGGCTGCTCGTGCACGCTCTAGGCACGGGAGCCGCTGAAGCATTGCAGAAGGCGGGGGGAGCGTGCGGCCACGGGCGGTCAAGCCGAGAGACCCGCCCACCGTTCCCTGCTTTGTCGGGGGTCTCACCCGAATGGGAGGGACTTGTGGTGGTGGGAGCTGGGCTGCGAGAACGAGACCTCGTCCGAGATCCTCCGCAACGGCTCCAGGGTTGGAGATGACAGGTCGCATCACCTGCGGGGCAACCGACGCGTCTGAGAGGAACCCTTTGGTCCAGATGCGCCCGGGTTCTGAAGGTACCCCTCGGTCTCCCCGGGCCGAGGAACATTTCCCATACTAGGGAGTGAGTGGTTCATAGTGTTGCACCATTCAGAAGGTGACCATACGATCCTCGGAGTAAAAAATGGGACGTCGAGGGGATAGGGAGGGAAGAGGGGCCAAGCGAGACAAAAGAAAAGGCTCTGCTACTATTCGGTTCACCGTGGAAAATGCTCACTTTCTCGGGGCTCTTCTACTGAGTGCTTTGAGTACACATAGCACCTTTCTTACCCATTCTGCGAAAGTAAGCGTGCCGAATTCAGTAATACGGAAATGTGTCCCATGCAGACATATGTAGGTGTGAACAAACCTTATTGGCTAAAAATTGTATTCTCCTAAAGATAACATTTTTATCTCGCAATTATTCTAATCACAATGATGGAAGCGGCATTTGAGCCTTTGGAGCAGGTTCTGTAGCAGGTAAAATATTTGTTTGGAGCAGTCACTGATGCTTTTGGAGCAGATGCCAACGTCTTGTAGCATATCACTTGAAAATTTAAAACAAAATTGATTGCATCGCTAAATGAGTTTGTATTTGATAATTACTGAGGGTTTGTCTTTGATACTGGAGCATATTACTTATTACATTTTGTAATAAGAACCAAAAGGGCACAAAAGGTACACGGAGCTTTCTTTTTAGAAATAAGGCTCTGTTCAGAGTAGGTTTAATTTACAATGGGTACTAATCAAATTGATGAGAAATTACTCACACTTCAGTTAGGATAAAGCCTCTCTCCCCTCCCACTTTTACACCCGGTAGTTTAATTAGCCTGCATGTATTGTTTCTGTAAAATGCCACCAAAAAACAACATAATCGCTAACACGTCTATCAGTAGAAATGCGCCTCCTAATTTTATCCTTACCAAACACAAAACTTGAATATTATAAACTGAAAAAAAAAAGAAACAGCCACCCACAAATATTATGAAAACCTATACTCTTGCGCTTACATTCATTCAAACAAAGCACCGTGTTTTCTTTTTTTCTTTTTCGACGCAGAATTTGCAAGCAAGATCATATAATTGAGATAAAAGAATGTGGACCTGCAATAGTACTGAGCATAATTTACATGCATATCGTGCTAAACCAGACGCTCACCCATGCCAGCAGCTACTCCGAACACTCAGGCGCAAGGCGGTGAAGCTCGACGCACGTGGGCTGGTGAGAGGCGCCATGGAGGCATACGGCAAACATAATAACTGATCTCACCAGGAGTACAGGAGCCTGGTTCTGTCTTATGGCAGTAGCCGCCATCCTACTGTGTATTTTGCAATGTTTTGTCGCGACTTTTGGCGCCTGACATCGCCGACATCGTCTGAAATTTTAGAGGATGTCGGTGATCAAGCCGTCAGCGCATCGACCGGCCAACGCGGTGGTCGAGTAATTTTAAAACTTCGTTTCACCTTAATTTAAAGCGCAGCCGACGCTATGAGCCAATAGGATTAACCAAACAACGTCAAAGAGCGACATCGAGGCATCCGACCATCTTACTGTACGTGTTCTTTCATCGATAAAACCAATCAAATGCAGCGAATGTCACGTGACTTGCGCTTTTACTGTGAGTTCGTGTTGTATATGTTCGAGCTTTCAACTGTGCTCTGACCTTATTTGAAACACCGTATACTCTGAGTAGAGACGCTGTGAAATACGTATTTCTACCATTTTTCTTTCTTCCTACTTTTTTGAATATTAAAATCAACCAATAAAAAAATATATCAATTTTTTTTTGCCCATCTCGGCGCAGGTGTGGCGCAATTCTTAACCAAAATGGCACTTTGGCGCAAGATGTAGCAGACTTTCGCCCAAGGCGCAATTTGGCGCAAATGGCGCAGCACTTCCATCACTGT
>JAZHYW010057515.1:0-10367 GCA_037355805.1 Ixodes ricinus | reverse complement strand
ACTGCACATGCCCCTAGGACTTTCAGGCAGGGTACATCTCGTTCCACACCACCAGCTCAGTTCGTACACAGCATTCCAAACAAAGCCTCTATCACAAACCTCCAAGGTCGGGCCCAACACACAACACCTTCAAACAATCTTCCCAAGGCTAACACGCATCTCGTACATAGGCCCCACACTTTGACTGATAAACCGGCAAAAATAATAAAGAGGTTACAGTCCCCTGTAACGCCGAATTAGGCGCAGCTCTTGTGGAGAGTGGAAGGTACGGAGAGGAAGGGTATGCCCCTCCTCCTCATCCATACCCTCCCCTCCTCCTCTCCGCAGTACGCCTCCCATTTGGGAAATTTTTAACAAATTCAGCGAAAAAGCTCCCGCTAAATTTAGTGGGGAAAATTTCTCCGCTAAATTTAGCGGGGAACTTTTCCCGCTAAATGTAACTTGAAGTTATTTTCCCACTAAATTTAGTGGGAGCGGTTTCTGCTAAATTTAGCGAAATTTCCCCCCTAAATTAGTCGGGGATATTTTCTCGTAAAATTTAGTGGGGAAATAGCGGGGTAGCGGGGAAATAGCGGGGGAAAATATCCAAATGTCATCAACATATTTATTGATCATCACTGACCCTGCTGGGAATGATTGTACCACTTGCCCCGAGGCCGAATCCGACGGAGCCAAATACACCTTGGATAACGCCAGTGCCAACGTCAAACCGATGCACACCCCTTCCCTTTTGATCAGAATTTGGCCCCTTGAAATTCTACAGCTGTGGACTTCAGACACAATTCCGTTAATTTAAGAACACTTCCTAAGTCTACCCAGATTGCGACTGGCTTTTAACTAAACTTTCCTCCAACAAGTCCGTTAATCTCGAAAAGCAGTGGTTGATGGAGGGAATAATATAAGTCTTTAATATCTCGTCACATGACTTCGCACTTTTGGTGGAAACTCTGGGGTACAACTCTCCTTAGGCCAGGCAAAAAGAAAGTGCAAAAACATGTTGCATCATTTGCTCGGTATAAAAATTGTAACCGGTCAAAGTGGCGGTTGCAAAGCGTCTTGACCCCGGCGTTTTTTGTTTCTCCCCGCTGCTAACTTTTTTTCTAGAAAATTGCAACTTTATTTTTTTGTCTCAAATAAGAAAATTTATCTGTTGTAGCTTGCTGTCAGTGAAGATATCTTTCCAGATTTTCTTTTGCTTGTGGCTGTCTACGGGTACTCATGAAAGTTTACGATGGGTGATTCCACGACAGATGGAACCACCAAGTCCACTCGACATTATTTTTTTTTATATGCGATGTACACACAAATGAATCACACGAAGCTCAACTTTGTTTCTCAAAAAAAGCATTTTCACTTCGAGAGAAAAAAAAAAAACTTTAATTAAGATTGCGCGACGGCCCTGCTTCCACCGCGGACTGCAATAGTTGCCAAATTTGCGGTCCTGCGGACGGCAGGCTAAGAGTGGTACGACAAAAATGCTTTTGTTTCTTATAATGCATCAACGTTTAAGTCAACTGCATGCAATTGTTATTGTGTTTTATAAAACAATGTATAAAAAATGCCTAACTTAGACTAGGCGAAACAAATACACTAACTTTGGGACCTTCTACCCAAATATGTATGACGTTAACGAGCTTGAAAACTATACACAATATAGGCGAGGGCATCCAAAATATACTTACAAAATATGATTTTTTGGTAAAAATATAAACATTAAAAAATAATTTTTGACCAACAGATTTGAATAAAATACACATATTGAAAAGAAAAGAAAAAAAGAACCCGATTTTCATTCTATTAAAACATTGGGGTACAACTCTCCTTAGGCCAGGCAGAAAAACGTACAAAAACATTGCACCATTTGCTTGGTACAAAAGTTCTAACCGGTCAAAGTGGCGGTTGCGAGGAGTCTTGACTCAGGCGCTTTCGCTTCTCCCCGCCGCTGGTCTCTCTTTGCACTTTTTGAAAAAGTTCCCTTTCTTACTGGTTCCATACAAGAAGTTCAGTCTGCTGGTATGTATTTACACGAAACACCACAAAAGTTAGCGATGCTTCTGTCGCTTAGAACGGGCACACATAAAATTAAATTGTTGTTGGCCTTCCTGGCATATCAAAAATCCTGGCATGTCAAGATGGCACATTCGCTATAATCAGATTTAAAAAGGTTTAGTTGCAGTGAGCTCGGTTGCAGCAGTTCCCGCCACCAAAAGGACATGACCGCACTGCTCATCTTGTGTGCCTTTCCTGGGCACACAGGCACAAACACACAGCTGTCCAGATGATATCACTGCTGCGAAGACATCAATTCTGCCACCGCGCATTCTAAAAGAGTCTAGATGAACTGTCACAGTAATCCACCTTGATGCGATCAGAGTTCAGTGGATTCTCCAAATTTCCTTCAAGGGGAAGCGTTGACGAGCCGTCATCTTTAGGTAGCTGTTACGTTTTTAGACGCAATGAAGGAAGCGCATGAACGTTCGTGCCGGAGTCAGGCAGAAGACTGCTCGAGTTTCGTTTATTAGAACTGTAGATAATAAACGAACGACGCTTCGGGTACAAGAGTACGGTGCGCTTATGTTACCGCGGAGCCAAAGAGGATGTGTATGTTTGCCCAGCGGTAAAGCGCGAGCTCAAATATCTTACCAGCTCCTCACAGCGAGAGCGACCGCGAACCAGGTATACCGCGCGGCAAACGTAAACCTCCTCCTTGGCTCCTCCGTGACATAAGCGCCCCGTACCCTTGTACCCGAAGCGTCGTTCGTTTATTATCTACAGTTCTAATAAACGAGATATGCGAAGTCCAAGCGCGATCAAGTTCAAGAAGTCCTGCCTTGCCCAGCCTCCTTCGCAGTCCCCCCCCCCTCTCCTTTTTTCCAAACACACACTGCAGTGGTTCACCGAGTAGGAGCTCGTATTTCGCTAACGGCGCGCGTCGAAACAGGAATCATTGTTTCATGTTTGTATGTTCTTCACAAGTGCTCCGGGCAGCTACAAAACTGATGCGAACACATAAGTGTGATATGCTGGTTCTCCACCAGAACCTTGCACGCATATGAGCGTAAACTTTCATGAGTGCCCGTAGACAGCCACAAGCACAAGAAAATCTGGAAAGATATCTTCTCTGACAGCAAGCTACAAAACATAAATTTTCTTATTTGAGACAAGAAAAAAAAAGTTGCAATTTTCTAGAAAAAAAAAAAGTTAGCAGCGGGGAGAAACGAAAAGCGCCGGAGTCAAGACGCTTTGCAACCACCACTTTGACCGGTTACAATTTTTGTACCGAGCAAATGATGCAACATGTTTTTGCACTTTCTTTTTGCCTGGCGTAAGGAGAGTTGTACCCCAGAGTTTTAATGAAATCGAGACCGGGCTTTTTTTTATTTTGTTTTTTCAAAATAAGTATTTTTTTGAAAATGTGTTTTTTCAAAATAATTTTTTGTTATGTTTATATTTTTATCGGAAGCTCACATTTTAAACGAATAATTTAGATACCCTGGCCTATATTATGTGTAGCTTTCGAACTCGTTAATGCCATACAGATTGAGGTAGAAGGCCTGAAAGTTAGTGTGTTTGTTGCACCTGGTCGAAAGTTAGGAATTTTTTATATATTTTTTTAATTCATAAAGCACACAATCTTTGCATACAATTGACTTAAACTTTGGTGTGTTACATGAAACAGGAAACATTTTTGGCGTACCACTCTTTGCCTGCCTTCCACAGGACCGCAAAGTTGGCACCTAATGCAATCCGCGGTGGGAGCGGCGCCGTCGCCCAATCTTAACACATTTTTTTTCTCGTAGTGAAAACGCGGTATCGAGACAAAAAGTTCCGTTTCGTGCGATTCATTTGTGTGCACATCACATATAAAAAAACCAGAAAAAATAAAAATGTTGAGTGGACCTGCTGGTTCGATCTCTCGTGGAATCAATTGTTTTTTTCTTTGCAAATAAACTATCGTTTCTATCTCATAATGACTTCACAAAACATATCAAAATGCGCGTCTTTAAATATTCTTTACGGATATATAAAGATAATATGCCATATGCCCACCCTTAATTGTCTTTTTTGTTATTAAAGCGGGAATGCAGCTGATTTCTCAAAATGTGACAAAATACGTCGATATCTGAACAAAAATCTTTCTTTATTTTTTTAAACTCCCCTTTGGCACTTTGCAGTGACTTGAACTAACCTGTGATGGCAAAACTTTGAGTAACATATGACCTCCGAACGGGAAAAAGCTACGACAAACCTTCACTCGGAGCAAGCCGACGTCTTCGTCATAGCGGCTTTGCCGCACAGCACCAAACATTTTGAGCGTTAGTTATGGCATGTATTTCATATTTCAATTTTTTCAAAAGGGACTTTGAGCTGGAATACCATTACCTAGCTTACAATTCACAAAAACAAAACGGCCCCACTCTGCAAATTGTCTAACAATGCATACATAAGCTTAAAACTCTCAGTAGCGCAAGTGGCCATGTCACACATCCGAGCCTCTGCATATGATGACTTCCACTGATGAGATGCCTGGATTCCTCTCTACATGGTTTTACGGTGGTCCGCTCTGCTTGCTTCACCGCACGAAACTCTCGAGACCCGTTCCGCAGACAGGTGGAACATGCAGACATTGTTACTTTTTCACGTGGCACTTCCACAAAGTATTTAGCGATGACAATCGTTGAGTTGAGCGAAGATCTCGAGTTGGTGAGCCTTGCGTGGTGTTTAAGAACGCCATCTACTCCATCACAAAGAGCTTTTTCCGTGTCCAGGGGCTGAAAAAATACATCTTGCCGAAAAGTACGGCTCCCGAGGCAATTCGTGCAATTGGAAGCGATTCTTGAAATGCGCCGCAGCTCCATCTGATACAAAAATTATTTCAGGAAAAGACTAGGTAATGTTCATCAACGTACTCTTCTATGGCCTCTATGGCTAGAAGAGCGTGAGCTGTGTCATGTGTCCTGTCATCGCTGACAACGGCAAAGCTTTGCGTGCCTTGCGTGGACCTAACCAAACATGTGGAGAGAGAGACACTGAGTTTTTTCTAATAAAACTCTGCACTTCGCTTGGGAAGATTATTGTCCAATTTTCCGCAAAATCGAGTGGAACATCCTGCCTTGGTGGTAAGGCGGTTCTTGTGTCACGTATCAGGCTTCGTTGAAGGTTACGGGTGTAAAAATGCCGCATATGCGTTTCGCTCCATGACGCATTCCAGTTTTGAATTGAATATACTTTATTCAGACAAACGTCTTGGAGGATAGGGCAAAAGGCGACTATGGTCGCCTGACAAGGGCCCGTCCCCCTGTACAGTCTAGCAGCAAAGTGTACAGAAAAAAGAATCAAAACAATTATATCATTACACAAGGACACAGTGACATATACAAAATGTGATATAATAAAACAGAAACACATAAAAATACCGACACAGACTACATTAGACGTAGAAGAAAACTTTTTATGGTACTTTTAAATGTGTGTATTGTATTAGAGCTATTAATCATGGACAGTATTTCAGGATGGTTATTTAATAATTGTGCGATCTGATTAAGTATTTTTTGACTACCATAATTGGTGCGTATTCTTGACTGTAGGTAGTGCGTATGACGGAAGGTGTATGTGGATCCCTTGTTGATGTAATTCTCTTGCACGAACTCAGGGTGTAGTTTAATTTTGTGGAACATGTATATTGCCAATTTTTGAGTGAGTGATTGTTCTGCTGTAAGAAGGGAATATTTGATGAAATATGGGCGGGAGTGTTCCCGATATGATACATTGGCGATTGAGCGCACTGCTCTTTTTTGCAATAGAAGTAACTTAGATAAACAGGTCTTGGAGCATGTACCCCATACTAAACTGCAATAGCTTAAACGAGAATGAACAAGAGTAAAATAGAGCTGGCGCTTTAACCAAACCGGAAGAATATATTTTAGCCTACTTATAATTCAGTAAAACAGTTACCGCAAGGTAAGGCGGAAGTGTCCATTACCTTTTTGACGAGTTCTCCGGCGTCCCATAACGCGAAACAGATCTCTTCGTCTTCGTCGAGATGGAGCGACTGCAGCGAGATGCTCTGCATTTTTGGGCACTTTTCGCAACGGCGAAGAGGAAGCAATCGCAATCGTTATGTGGAGCGCTGCAGAGGCAGATGCGCCTGAGGTCGTCATCAGTAAATGTCGTCTTTGAGACATTTGTTATTGCCGTTAAAAGCACCTGAAAATTGACGCAATATATGCATGCGCACACCTCGTGCTCGCGGGACTCTTTTTTCCCCATTTTGGTCGTAGGGAATAAAATTTGGAGATGCCTAGTTCTCGAGGGCCGCGTGGTCCTTCCTAAACAGTTGGTAAGCTTCCTTAATAGGGTGGGCCATAAACCTTTTTACGACTTTGATCTTTTTGTCGTTGATCATGGCTTTGACGACGTCCTTTTTGTTGAGGCTTTGAACAGAGCATGCGTAGGTCGTCGCGTGTTTAGTATTCAGGCGCAACCCTCACGCCTTCGGCATTCGCCTTTTTCTCCATGTAAAGATCAGGGGTTGCCCATACACCACCTTTACGCTTTGGTTTTTTTTTGTTTTTTGTTTGAGCAATCATGTAGGCAGTTGCTTCTGGCACAAGACGCAGTATGTCTTTCTTCGAGATGCTTGGTGGCGGTAGCGTGTACAATCGCTTGCGTTCCTGGTGGGAACTGCATGCCTTCAGCGCTTTGCGGAAGGCGTCATAGTCACTCCGTGCAGTGCTCTGAACTGTCTTCGCCGGTTTTCACGCCATAAACGCTTGACAGCTTTCTTCTAATCAAAGAACTCACTTAAGCTTGTTCTTTTTTTTTTTTCAAAGACGCTTTGCACTCTTTTTTAATGGTTTTACGTGGTTTAATGGAGTTACCGACGGACCATAGCAGCACACAAGTCTTCAGTCACTTCAGCCAGAATTTCATCAGAGTCCCGGAAAGAAGAGTTTGGTGTACTCACGTTGTGTGGAGGAGCAATCTCATTCTGGAAGTATTTGTAGCAGTGCTGGCATAAAAGGTCAGATACAGTTCACTGTCCGTGGAGCCAGTAGCTTTTCCAACCGCACTTTGTTGAGTCCTCCTACCGGTACGAGGTGCTTATCGCTGTACACTTTCTTCTTGTGTCTCGTAGACAGTCCACACAGAACAATCGCACGGTGCTGAATCGTTGGGCCATGGCTGTTCGATCTGACACTAGGCTCGTACTCGCTTCGTAAATGACAGACCTTGAAGGTAAACATCTTCGACAGACGTCTGTGTGGTTGGGAAGTGATAATGGAAAATAATTGACTTCAACTAAAAATTAAACTCGGACCCAACGTTTCAAAACCGTTCGGTTCCTTCTTCAGGCAACGTTTCAAAACCGGTTCGGTTCCTTCAGGCAACGTTTCAAAACCGAACCGGTTTTGAAACGTTGGGTCCGAGTTTAATTTTTAGTTGGAGTCAATTATTTTTTCCATTATGACAGGGCTTGAAACGTCCTCGCAAACGCCTATTTGAGAGGCTCTGAATTCCTCTCTCCGGCCCCCGAATATCCGGTCAGAGTTCCGAAAGAAAATGTCCTTGTGGTTATCAACGTATGTCTTCCCTTGTAAATATAATCGGTGCGTCGCGCACGTTTAAGCTGGTGTTGTTTGTTTGCAGTTCAACGTATTGAGTTCCAAGAGACACCGAGTCTCCTGAAAGCATAGCGATGGTCAGCCGTCTTTTGTTTTGAATCACCCTGTGGAAGTTTCCTTTATTGTAATGTGTATAGGGTGGACCATATTCCTCCAAGGTAGAAAACGGGACATCCCAACAGGGGAGGGGGGGGGGGGCGATGGGTGATTTTATTAGAGATTGAGATGGAAAGAAAAAATTTAATGGAATAATTGCTGTTATTTTAAAACGTCAACATATTGCACTAAATTTTACTCTTTGGTAAATATCCCCCGCCTGCGTTCACGCCGCTTCCGGCGACAGTAGGCGATGGCCTCTACTAGAGTCACTAAATAAGCGCTACTTCATTACGAAACTATTAACCCACTTGGCCCCACCGTGCAACCAGCAACCCAAGCTAACCCAAGCCGCCGGAAAGGGAGTCCCACACTATTTAGTTCAACAAAGTATCGTCGACAACATTCTTTTTTTTTTCAGTGTTAGTTTTAAAAAATGCAACTGGAACCCATCCTTTGGGAATGATTATCCACGTTACATGCGAATAGCATCAAACGGTAGCCAGCATGCGGTTCGTCAGGTGGCCGGCACACTTAGATACGCCAGCCCACTCTTGAGGCGATTCTAAATTTGTTGACACTTTCACAGCCCTGCGCACGATCTCCGCAGCCCAGCACGTGCGTTTGTGGCCATGGAAGGCGAGCAGCGTTACGCGCCATACGCACAAACACTCAAATTGTACCGACCAGGCTTTCTGGCAATCTCAGCTAGTCTCAACCAACGGTACTGCTAAATGCGGCTGTTTATATCTTTACCATAGGACGCGCTTCTCAGCGCTGTCACAGCTACGCTTGGTGCAGCGTGTACCAGACGAGGCGCTATTCTGCTCTGTGAGGGTGAGCACGGGCTTACATCACCCTCTCCCGAGCGCGGAGAGGGTGAGCTAGGGGCTGCGCTAAGCCTCACGAGAGCGGAATGAGCCCTCCTGCACGGAACGCGCGCGATGGTAAGATATAAACAGGTGTTTAGAGTGCGTGAATGACTGCCTTCATAGCTCTGGTGGTTAGGCGTCGCCTCCTGATCAAAGGGTCAACGGTCGAATCCCGCCGGCGCCGGTCTTTTTTATTTATTTATCGAACGCAGCGTAAGAGGTTAGATAGCCAGATAGAATGGTAGATAGATGATAGATACTAGACGAATGCGTGAAGTATCCAAGATGCTATTCGCATTAAAAAAAAGAGTAAGCACACTTTGTGGATTGAAACTAGTCCACTGGGTATGAAACAGGCGCCCTTTTCACTAAGTTACGCCATTTTTTTTTTATTGCAAATTGAAGTTTTTTGTAACCAGTCGTTTTATACGAGACCAACAAATTTCGCGTCGCGCGCATAGCCATTTCCGGTCGAGGCGATACGTGCTAAGCTTAACTCGATATTTTAAAGTACCTACGGTTATTTTTGTAACCTATACCTGTAACTGAGTAGGCATAGCTTCGGATTTCTTGAACTCGCTCGGTGCCAATTTCGAAACCTATGCACTCCTGCGAAAACGGGACATGGCTCTTTGTTGGGACAAAAGACGGGACGGCAGAAGCGGACCTCAAAAAACGGGACTGTCCCGGCCAAAACGGGACGTCTGGTCACCCTAGTAATCTGTTTGGCGCTTTCGGTGTTGGAGTGTTGTTTGTTTGTTTGTTTGTTTGTTTGTTTGTTTGTTTGTTGTGTTGTTTGCTTGTTTGTTTGTGTGTGTGTGTATTTGTGTGTATTTGTATATGTTTTGGGGAAGGCAGTTACTGGCAGTAAAATGGGAAAGGGGTTAGGGGTTCTGCCTCGGTCGGTTCACATATCGTGGTGAAACTCATCTGTTTGGGTCCTTGGGAGAGGTGCCCGTTCCCAATCATAATTAGGCGTCTACCTGCGGTTTCCAGTCTTTGACTCGAGCAGCTAGCGGCACGGAGAGAGTCACTAAGCATCAGTGCGCCATATTTTAACCGGACGACGCGGAAGCCTCCTCCACCTACGGGGCGACCCGCGGTGTTGAAAGACCGCGACATGTGAGGTATTCGGTCCTAGATCTTACTACTGGTCAGAGCCGCTAAAAGCTCCTTTTAGTCGAAATACAAAATATGAGCGGCGCGAACCGTTTCAATTATTTATGAAAGTAGTTTTTGTTCAGTATTTTAGATCAGAAAAGAAACAAATGCAGTTCATCAAAGTACGGAAACCAGAAATGACCCGTCGACATATCCGCCACCAAGCGGTAAAAAAGGCGGCGCATACTGGAAAGGGAATTGTGGGATCAGGCTCCGACGAGCGGCGAGCGTAGGAAGGTCCCGGATGTACGCGGCGGCGCTGCGGTCGTTTGCGGGTCGGGGATCCGACCCGTTCCGAGCGTTCCGAAGGCTTTCGGCACAAGGTTTGGCTTGCTGTTTGGCCGTTTCGCGGTATGGCAGCGCAAAGTGGCTCCCGTTCTAAACTGATCTTTACCCCGTGATTGCTGTCGTTTGTGGCCGATGAAGTGTCATGCCGAATTAGTGTTTAATCGCGCAGCGAATGCAATGCAGAGCCGCCCTGGCTGCCCGCTTCATACAGCCCATCCAGAACATGCTTTAGTGGCACCTCTCGAGCCGTCGACACGGAGTGCGGCAGCCGTGAGCGCTCGCTGAGCTCACTACCCCTCCTCTAGTTCACGGCCACTCAAGCGAC